>BMAO01009453.1:0-18788 GCA_019973975.1 Trichonephila clavata
TACGCCTTTTGATTTTTTTTTCTTTCATTTTTAAAATAATACCTCAGCATTTTATCGGTTACCTCTTTTTGAAATTTTCATGATTAGCATTTTATTTAAAGTATTGTTTATGCACCATTATATACGTTTTTTAATAATAACTGTAACTGACCTCCCAAATGCCACAGAAGTGCCCTCTATCGACCACTCAACATCAGTACAGGCTAAGAAAGGGAAGAAGGTAGTTGCTATAAGAAACCGTCCGTGTTATTTGTCTTTAATTTTAGTTAATGATATTTGTTGCCTTTCTGTAACCTAACTCAAAGTAATATAAGAGACACTCATTGAACCCAAACCCGAATCAACCCCATTTAGTTTATTCTTTAGAATCCAACCGTTTACATGTTTAATGCGTTAGCATACATTATAAACGATAATCTGAAACAGGTGGAATTTCTATCCTTATAAATAGAAGTATTTTATCATACACGGAATGATGAAACAGGTACAAAATGGTAATAACCAGAAGATTTTATTTGTTTCACAATCAAATAAAAATTAACCTTATAGAAAAGACTATATGAAGAAGTAAATAAACCGTTATTTTTCAATGTGTTAAAACCCAAAGAAAACGACTATAGGATTTTCTTGTTAAAACTGACAAAGAACAAAAAAGAGATTGCATCGAAAAATAATTCTTCCCAAGATTTTCTCTACACATATCCTACTTGAAACCAAACCTTTATTGAGATCGCTAGATAGAATTTCGAATTTAATAATCCTTTGAAACACATGAAAAATGTATATGATTTATAAAATAAAAAAATATAAAATTAAAAATAAAATGGATAAAAGAATCACACTAATAGAATATAGTAAGAAAATAACAAATAAATATACCGTATATTCCCGTATATAAGACGAGAAATTTAGAGCATTTTTAAGCTTAAGTAAGCGGCTCAGCTTGTATATAGATTCGTTAATCTCGGAAAAAACGTTGCTTAGAAAAAACAGATTTTTTTTCAGCATTTTCCATTAACCATACGCAAGCGATCTTAATCTCTTAATTATTTAGATATTTTGAATGAACTTTTTGTTCTAAAAGATAAAAAGTCACATAAATCCTTCAAAAACAATTTTTGAATCCAAATATTTCGTAAAATTTATAATCATTTGATTGGGATGTTAGAAATCACATGGGCATCATGCAGGGATTTTTTCTTCCAGAACAGGGAACAGGGCAATGACGTGTTTATTCAAATTTCTTTCTTCGCTCATTTTCGTAGCAACAAAAAAGTGACGTAGAAAGTTTGATTAGTACAGATAGGGTATTTTTTGTAACAAATGAATGCGAAAAAAGGAGTTAGCTTCAGAGATAGATAAACCTATCAGAAATAAAACTATCGTCACTGACGATTGAGGTTTTACTTTATAGAAATTTGATTCGAGAATATATTTCACAGTTTGACAAAAAATTTTCATTTTCATGTCAACATATTTAAAAATTACAGTGAGCTAAAATGTGCTGCCCCCCCCCTATTTGGCTTATATACGGGTTTTGAACTATGGGTAAATATTTGAAGAAAAAACGCCCTTTTGACAGGGGCCCCGTTGGCCCCTGTGTAGAATAAATGACAAATATTACTTTATATGAATAAGATGTACATAAAAAAACCTCCCTCTAAAATAGATTATATATTTTGGAGAAAAAATTACATACAAAATGAGGCAATTAAGTTCCCGGACTGTGCATGTTTTAGCTGTTAGGCTTGGTGCGAAGGCGTGGGAATAGAATATATTTGACCGTAATCTTTCCGGTACTGGTAGCACGTTATATAGCACTGGTAGCACGTAAATTTCAAAAACTTGCCTTTCCATTCATTGGGTAATTTTTTCACAGTCTTTTCTAAATTTTTACTTGAAGAGTTTGAGTACACACATCTTCTATTCTAGAAATGCTGTACGTGATTTTGAAAATTTCCGAGTTTCTCTTAATGCGACATTAAGCCCGGAATGAAGTACAGTCATTAACCTTAAATTTCTCGGTGTAAATTTAGACTTGGGTGAACAGACCAATGCAAATTATTCTTGCTACAAGCTTTGAATTTTTAAAGGGTTTTGATTTATTACATGTTGTGCACTCATTCCCAGTATAATAAATACTTTTATCTTCAAAGAAGTTTCTTCAAGATGATTTGAGAAAACTTCTTAATAAGAGCCAGATCATATACTTTAATTTAATGAACCATAGAGAAAATATATACTCTCTCTATATATATTTTTCTTCATTTACTAGAATCTTCGAGAAAAATCTGCCTTTAAGAAAGGAATAAAAATTCAGTGTATTTATGGTGAAAAACTATTGCAATCAATTTATATCTGTTCAATAGTAATGTTACAATTTACTCTCATTGAGTGCTTTGATGAATAAACAAAAGAATTCTTCATCAAAAAGTTTTGAGAATACATAGGGAATGCTGGTTGTTTTTATCTATGGTTGGCTTTAAAAAGTATAGATTACTTTTCCTCGGATAATAATTAATAATTTAAATATTTAATTATTTTAAAGTATTGTTTTACCTTTGATACAATTTAAACTAAATAATCCTGTACTTTCTATTGCTTCTCTAATTTCTGACATAGATTTTATTGGGTTGTTTGGAAAGTAATTTCATTTTTTCCCGACAGAGGATTTAATTGTATTTTTTTGCACCCAACTTCACATTTAAGCCGTATAATTTTTATATGCTTTGAGAGCTCATATAGCAAAAAATAGTGATAGCTCATATAGTGAAAAATTCCAATTAATTCTACGCAGTAGTTTTGGGTTGGTGCCATTTTAAATATGGAGAGCGATAAGCAGCATTTTCGACATATCTTACTGTTTTGCTACAGAAAGGGTAAAAATGCTGTTCAAGCCAGAAAGAAATTGACCGATGTGTATGGAGAAGGTGTGTTGACAGTACGCCAGTGCCAGAACTGGTTCGCTAAATTTCGATCCGGCAATTTTGATGTCGAAGATGCACCACGTTCGGGAAGGCCGGTTGAAGCTGATAAAGACGCGATAAAGGCATTAGTTAATGTGAACCGGTGAATAACAACACGTGAGATCGCATTGAGGTTAAATTTATCAAATTCAACAGTTTATGACCACTTGAAAGGCTTGGGATTATCCTCGAAGCTCGATGCATGGGTTCCCCATGTTCTCACAGAGAGAAATCTGTGTCGTCGCATTGACGTCTGCGATTCGCTTCTCAAACGTCACGAAAAGGATCCTTTTTGAGCGCATCATCACTGGGGACGAAAAATGCAAGAAGTCATGGAGCAAAAAAGATGAACCGGCTCAAACCATTTCCAAAGCCGATATTCATAAAAAAAAAAGGTGATTCTGTCTGTTTGGTAGGATTTTAAAAGAATCGTTTTTTTTTTTTTTTTTTTTTTTTTTTTTTTTTTTTTTTAAGCTTTTACCGGATAACACAACTATTAATTCGAAAGTCTACTGTCATTAGCTGGACAAACTGAATGGTACACTTCAACAGAAAAGGTCAGAACTAATCAACAGGAAAGGTGTAGTGTTTCACCAAAACAACGCGAGACCTCACACAAGTTTGGTCACTCGCCGAAAGCTTTTACAGCTTGAATGGGATACAATGCCACACCCACCATACACCATATTCTCCAGACCTGGAACCATCGGATTATTATTTGTTCCGGCCACTCCAAAATTTTTTAGACGGTAAGACCTTCACCTCAAATGAGGAGGTCAAAAACCACCTCGATCAGTTTTTTGCCAGCAAAGACCAAAAATTTTATGAGCGTGGAATTATGCTACTACCAGAAAGATGGCAAAAGATGTTGGACCAGAACGGCCAATATATAATTTAATAAAGTATTTGTTTATTATACGAAAACTGTCTTTCATTTCCACAAAAAAAAAAAACGAAATTACTTTCCGAACAACCCAATACGATACAAGCAGATTTACGAAAAGAAACCATGTTAGTTGACCGATTTGGTTGTACATTAAATACATAATCTTGACGGAGAGTTTCTAAACATGCTAAATATAATAAGTAAAGAGTACGTTGAAAAAGTTTAAGAACCATTTTCCCATACCTCCCTCAAAAATATATAAACTCAGTTGATAATATAAGTCCCCTTTTAAATTTCCATATATGTGCTTCTCTCTCTTTCCATTTTTCTTCAAATATTTTCATTTTTGTTTTAATTTTTAGGGTGAGGGGGATTTTCTTAATTTTGAAAATATTAATTTTGATCAAAAAAATTTTTATATAGCTCAGGGTTGGCTATAAAAGCAAATTCGTAGCGGAAAGGGTACAGAAATAATTGTTTGCGTGGGTGGAGGCAACAACAGATTTTCTAAAAATAGCGCATACGTTTCCAATATGTGAAACGTACCTTCCAAAACTACATTCTGGTTAAATAACTTTTATATCACGTTCAAATTTCTATATTGCATAACTATCAGAATATAAAATTATTAGAATCATTGAAAATATTATACATATTTTTCTAACACATTGATACATTTTAGTGTTAACATATATTATTCTAACACTACATATAGTTCTAACACATTAATCATATTATAATAATTATCCTGTTAAAGATTTTTTTAGTCACAATTCCTTTTTCTGTAAAAAAGTTATTTCTGTTTCTTCAAAAGTAAGTTGTACGCCAAGGTATGTGCTAAGATTTTCGAAATCTGCAACTGTATGGATTCATAATTAAATCTAACACAATAATGAAAATAGTACAGATCTTACAACTTGTTTATGAAATCTATTCTATATGGTTAACTATTTAAAACACAATTGTTTGATAGAAATGATATTAATACTATCTAAAGTTTATTTTACGCGGACGACTTTTATTCTTAAAAATCACTTATGATCAAAAGGATTTCAAGATGAATGATAATATGCCTAAAATATACGAAAATTAAATACCTGTTAAATTCAACCAACGTCGATTATACAGTACAGTTCTTTTTCTTTTCTAAATATGTTTTTAAGAAATAAAAAAACATATTTAGAACAATTACAAAAGATGCCAACTAAAGCAACATAATTTTAACAGCAAACGATTATATATCAGCAATGAATAAAATATTCAGATAAATTAGTTACATGAATTATATTGAATTCAAGCAGACGATAAAAAAATATGGAAGAGAATTTTTAACCAAAACAATATCTATACAACTACTGTATAATTTAAATAAAGAATTAAAAATTGGTTCAAAATAAAGAAAAGAAAATTAAACAGAATTAAATATTTTACAATATAAAATAGGAAATATTAGTTCCGAGATTACTTCTCTTTGTCGTGTAATTTCTCACCTACTTTTAGGTGCTATTAAGTAGTCTCTTGAGAAAATTTGTCAAATTAGTAAAATTATATTTTACGTTTTATGGAACCTTTTTAGGGCAGAAATAATATGGTCATTATACATTCAATTCATTTAAAATAGAAGCAAATTTGGTTTAAGCGTTTATTTTATAAAATTATTAAATTAATGGGATACAATGTTAAAGTGAAATTTTTCCTGTAGTTTTGAATTTCGTACTAGCCCAAAAATTTGAAATTATTAAGGGCCAAGAAACATTTGAAAGATGCCTTTGTCAGAACAGATTTAGGAATAGCATTCTACATTTTTATTTCTCTTTTAGAAAGATAAAATAGGGAGCTTGAGAAAATCTTCTTTATGATAGAAATAGCGAAAAAATATTCAATGATTAATTGCATTTCAGTTGAAGATCAAAATTCTTTTGAAATCTTTATTTCTATCACTTTGGTTTATTTTTTATTTCATAAAAAAAATTTTCTCAATATATTTAAACTATTTACTTTTGAATTGAGAAGTCATTGATAACAGCCGTTGTGAGATTTGCGTAGTCATAAATCTTTATTGAATTAAATCAAGCTTATATATTTTTCTCCTTTTCACGTTGAAAGAAAGTGAGAAGAAAATCACAATATATAATATTTTTAGGAATAAAATTCTCACTGTGTGTATTTTTAAAAATGTTTAAAAATAACAAAAACATATTAAATTTTGAAAATAATCCAGCGCGTTGTTATTTAATTATAAATTTGTTCTGACAATTAATTTTACAAATTTTGCTACTCCGTCATTTTAAATGTCAAAAACACTTAACTGATTCTTGAAATTCAAGAAACCTAATTATGTGATTTTTTTTCCTTCATTGAAAAATTAAATTATTTATCTTGCTTTTGCAGTTTTTTTTTTTTTTTTTTCCTGGCTCTTTAAAAATTTTCAAGCATTAAGTGTACGAATTCATATCAAAGCAATCATTCGAAATTACTATTAACCCAGTAGTTTTTAATTTATGTTGACAGATTTTCGAATTATTTTATTCGATATTAAAATTTGATAAATTATTTGCTTATCGATGGAAATGGTTTTAAACATCCTAGTCTTTTCCCCAAGTTCTAAACTAGTTTTATTTACTTGTAATACATGTGTTTGTGTTTTAACATTTCAATAACCAAAAATATGTGTTTATTTCAATAGCAATCACATTTTTACTTATTATTTTCTGCTAATTTTTCAAATAAAGTTTATTAGTTTTTTTATGAACAACTGCATATATATATACTATTGTTCCTCATTCTGTTGTATATATGTACAGTGGGTACAAAAAGTATTTGCACACATACATTTTTGTTCACAATTTATAAGAAAATGCATTAAGAAATACAAAAATTGGCATTTTAAAAATAAAATAAGCCTATTCATTTAAATTAATTACAAAAAATAAAATAATATTAATAAAAAACATTTTTTGCAACAATATTAAAATATCTTATGTCAAAAAAGTATTTGCACACTCAACTCAACTTAAAGCAAATTTGCATTTTTTTGCTAATTATATTTGACAGTCATCCCGCAGTAAATAACATACGAAAGACGACTATAAAAGGAGGTATTGACGAAACTTTATCAGTTGATTGTCGATTTTAAATTGTAATGGCACCTAAGAAATCTGAATTGCCGATTTCATTGCGAGAAAAAATTGTTTCTCTACGTGAAAATGGCCTAAGTTATCGAGAAATAAGTAAAAAAGTAAATGTTTGCTTCTCTACTGTTCGGTATGTTATAAAACATCATAAAGAAAGAGGATCTACATCAAATAACTTGCGCTCTGGACGCCCAAAGAAACTTTCACTGCGAATTAAGCGAAAAATCATAAGAGAAGCATCGAAAAATCCATTTGTTAGAGCAATTACATTAGCCAATGATGTCGCTTCAACATCTGGAGTTCAAATCTGTGCCCAAAGTGTTCGAAATGTCCTGCATGATGCACAAATTTATGGGAGATCTCCAAGGAAAAAACCTCTCATAACTGAACAAAATAGACTGAAGAGACTTGAATTCACTAAGGAATATATCAATAAGCCAATTGATTTCTGGAAAAATGTCATATTCTCTGACGAGAGTAAGTTCAATAACTTTAAATCAGATGGCAGGAAATTAGTTTGGAGAAAACCTTGTACTGCTTTTCATACCAAAAATGTGTTACCTACAGTTAAACATGGAGGAGGTTCTGTTATGATTTGGGGGTGCATGGCTAGTAAAGGAGTTGGTAATTTGTGTTTCATTGATGGGAATATGACAGCTCGAACCTATATTGATGTGTTGCAAGATAACTTGCCACAAAGTGCAATAAAATTGGGTATCAGCAATTCGTACTATTTTCAGCAAGACAATGATCCCAAGCACACTGCCGGTATAACAAGTATGTGGTTGTGCTTTATCATGTATCCAGAAAACTTGCCGCTCCACCACAATCACCAGACTTAAATTCTTTGGAAAATTTGTGGAATTCTGTGGATTTAAAAATAAGAAAAGGGAAGATTTCAAGTAAATCTGCCCTTAAACAAGCCCTTATTGAAGAGTGGTTGAGTACACTGACCCTACTGTTACAGAAAATTTAATTAAATCAATGCCAGCAAGATTACAAGCAGTAATAGATGCTAAAGGAATGCATACTAAATATTAGTTATTTGAAATTTGCTTATATATTTTATTTCTTTTGAAATTCATGCAGGTGTGCAAATACTTTTTTGACACGAGATATTTTAATTTTGTTACAAAAAAGCATTGTTATTTATATTATTGTAATTTTTCTGTTTGTTTTGGATGATTAAACTTATTCTGATTTTACAATACCAATTTTTTTATTTCTTAATGCTTCTTTTTTATGAATTGCAAACAAAAATGTAGGTGTGCAAATATATATATATACTTTTTTTACCCACTGTATATAATGTAATAATTCACATTAATTTCATCTTAAAGGCTTTTTAATTTCTAAAGTTCCTGAACCTCCAGAACTTTCGAATAAATAATTGTTAGCTTACCCGCATAACAGGATATATTATCCTAACTTCATTTTTTTTTAGATTAAAACCTCAGCACATATTTAAATTAAGAATTGCATAATGAAACATCCGATTTTCTGGACCAATCAAAAGAGACGTCTTAGGAAGTCATGTGATTTTTTGAACTAACGGTAAAAATCATGCCTCTTCTTGTCCTCGTCATATATAAAACGTGTGTGTGTGTGTGTGTGTGTGTGTGTGTGTGTGTGTGTGTGTGTGTGTGTGTGTGTGTGTGTGTGTGTGTGTGTGTGTGTGTGTGTGTGTGTGTGTGTGTGACGTAACATAATTCGAATATCTTTTATTTATAACATTAAAATCATATATCCTTTTTCTAAAGCCTTAAAAACAGGTTGATTTATTACTGATTCTTTAGACCTTGAATTTCTGATAAATTTACTGGTGATTCCAAGAAATATAGGATCATCAATGGTTTTCATTTACCTTAGTAATAGAGATTTAATATTCCCTAAGCAAATAATGAGGTCATTTCTAAAAATAAAAAGTTATACCCTATACCTGGTCATGTGACTTTATTTTTAATAATGCGTTTTCCCCTGTTCTTCCCTGTATATAAAAACTAGATATTTGAATAATCCTTTCTCTTTTATTATGGCATTGTACAAAGAGTATGTTCAAATAAATGATGTGATCACGATCAAATCTCTTCATTTTTTCGCGGCCATGATCCCTTAATCCCCTCTAATAAATGTAAATTTTTCGCGGTCAAATCTATTGCATATATCCATTCGCACATATCCATTCCCATATATATATATATATATATATATATATATATATATATAGGTAGATAGATTATTTCCATATTTTTCTTTTTGAACATAAAACGAAAAGCAACATAAACACACATGGATATATGACAATAGACAGTCATTTTTTTTTTCTTTTCGCATTCCCTTTTCCTACTGAAAATGGCTAGAATCTTCGATGTCCATATGATTTCCTTTTTTTATACATACTAATTAGTCAGAAACGAATGCTGATGCAACACATCATCTTTTTTTTTTAAATATGTTAGTGTGACCCTTTTCGATGAGATAAAATTGTGATTGAAAGGCTATTTCCCTTTAGGTGGGTAAACTAAAAGAATAAATTATCATGAGATGTCTTAGGGAAATCAAGACTATCATTAATTACAGAAATTCCTCCAAAAGAAAATTTGAAAGGATAATTATTACATTCATATATACGTTTTCTTAATACTCCTCCCCATTGATGATTTACATTTACTATTATTTCCACGTGTAGATTCTTATGTCTAATTATTAAGGAGTCTTACTCAATCTACTTTTATCTTCTGTAGTGATTATTAGCTTTAATTAATTGCACTTACATTTTTCCTTAATATTGTCCACTATTTTCAGAATGATAGAATTCGAATTACCTCATCAAAAATATTTCTGAAATCATTGCGACTGTTTAACTAGTTTATCGAATTTTTATTGTTTCGAAAATCGCAGTGAAAATCCCCAAAATTAACTATTTTAAATTATAAGGAACTATTCTGCTCTAACCTCAAATATATTTGTAATAA
Organism: Trichonephila clavata; assembly: GCA_019973975.1. NCBI lineage: Eukaryota > Metazoa > Arthropoda > Arachnida > Araneae > Nephilidae > Trichonephila > Trichonephila clavata. The sequence continues at coordinate 9,962 of BMAO01009453.1, forward strand.
ATTTTTTATGGAAATGGAATCTTTTTGGATATTTACCTATTTTATTAATATGAAAATTTAGTTTTTCCAGTATTACTCAGTTGTATGTAAATTATCGACATTCTGCGTCTAATATAGCGACTGTGAACACTTTTTGTTAAAAATAATGCGAAAACTGGTATTTAAAATTAGTTTCACCGCAATGAAGTTTCTAGAACTTAAAACTTCATGAATTTTGTGCATTTGATAAGAAATGGGACTAATAACGTTTTCATTAAATATTGAAAGGAAATTCGAGATATATTTGTTTCAAGTATAGGAGAGATGATCAAAAAAAAATTCTTACAAGCCGCAGAATGTGGAAACCACATATTGTGGAGAAATTTTGTTTCCCCAGATTGGAGACAAAAGGCGCTACTTGCCACACGGCTGGTTTGCGGGTAGGAAGTGAAAGTTCCCAAACGATTCAGGATGATTGAAATGGCAAGAGCTTAGATACTTGGTCTCATTTGGAAGTGCGAGACGTGATTTGATTTTTATGGGCAAATAATGTGTCCGCATCTGACATTTACAGTCAAATCGTGGAAGTTTATGGTAAAGAAACAATGAGTAGACTACATGTAGCGAAATGGTGTCACTCTTTTCAATCAGGCAGACAGGATGTCGAAAACCACAATATGGCAGGGAGTGGCCGGCCAAGTTCTCAATGACATAAATCAACACGGCATGAATTGAAGAAATGATTCAAAATGATCGAAGGGACTGAATGAAATCTCGTTAGGTCTGGGACTGATCTATGGTATCGTGCAGCATATATGCTTCGAAATTCCAAGACAGTGTTGTGAAAACATCCGCCGATACCTGGCTCAATAGACAGGGACCTGATTTTTACCAAGACGGGTTAAACAAGTTGGTTCTGCGTTCTGATAAATGTGTAGACTTGATGATTGTGTCGAAATGTGATAGGCACGTATACCTCTTAATTTCTTCTTGTATTTTCTGTCTACTGTTAATAAATATTTCCTTATTCGATCTGTAACCTTTTTGTCTGATCAACCCCCGTATCTTAAGTATATACCGAACATCGAAAGGGGAAGTCCAAGAAGTTATTTAATGAACACAACCTTTGATTTAATCGAATTATTATCTTACTTGTTTGTGACCGATGTATCAGGACATTTCTGATGTCTTGATACTCAATAATCCTCTATTTAAGAGGATTATTGAGATGAGTACCACGTATTTTTCTTGCAGAAAAATTTCTTCTCGCCTGAAGCAATACAGAATCAAATTATACTTCAGTAAGAAAGTAGATTTGAAAAAAAAAATCTGTGTGTATTTTATACTTTACCTGATATACTCAACTGGATACTTGTCCAGTAAAGCTGGTTCAAAAAAGAAAATTAAACTTTGGAAAAAGTTAAGGCAGGAGAAAACCTCTCGACTCCATAAATATTTGCGGATAATGTCAAAGATACCCCGTGGCGATTATTAATGACAAAAGAGTTATTATACGGTGAAGAAAAAGAGATTATAATGAGCTAGAAAGTCAGTTCTTTTAATTACTTTGATAATTAAATCGCAAATGAATTTTTAATTCTCCGTACTTCGATTTAATTTTTTCGGCTCCATATTTCTTTGCTTTCTTAATACTATCATATTGCTTAAGTAAATATTCCAGCTTCTTTTATATTTCTTTTCTGTATTAATGCAGTTATTTTATGACATATTTTAGGTTTGTGTCTACATTAAAGCTATTTTGTTTCTCAATTTCATTCCAATTTTTAATATAGTGAAATACGCTTAACCCGAAAACGCACACAAAATAATACATCGGTTCCAAAAAACTAATATGTATTTTCATGCATATTTTTTCTCTTAACACGAAATGAAAATCCTTTAATACGAAAAAGTTTTACTTCTTGGAATGAACACTTAATAAAATGTTTGAGAAATTTTCTGTATTATTGGACTATCCTATGTATCATTGGAAGAATTCGTTAGAGTAAACGATGATAATGTGTGTACAGTCCCAATTATGATAGACAAAGACATTTTGAAGTGTGTTCAAAGCTCGAAGAATATCATTGATGCAGATTCCGACGACAAAAATTAAATGAATGACGCAACTCCTGTTCCTACTTCATTCTAAATAAATAACATCATGAAAAGTATACGTTGTTATTTAGACGTACATTCCAATGGTGAAATGAATAACAAAATGGACGACATTGAACAATGTATTGAACATTTGATGCTAAGAAAGACATTGCAAAGAAAAATCTTAGATTATTTTCCAAAAATTCAGTAAATGTTTTGTTCTTGTGAATGTTTTTGTTCAAGTAATTTTTATTAAATGTGAATCTATATATACATTTTTATATAAATAAAATGTACTCTAATAAACTTAACTTTGTTAAATGTAGGTCTGTTTTTTATTATATCAGTTAACACGAAAAATTATTTCAGCCCCATCAGTTTTGTGTTAAATGATTTTCCCTGTATTTGTAATTCACTTAACGTATTATTCAGGAATCACGGAAGTATCGAGCATTGCTTTTATCCAATAACCAAATTAAAGTCACTGTATAGCATTTAAATAGTACAAATGCATTGTCTCTTTTCAAAGTATAACTCTTTATTATTCAGAACATGAACCTTTTAGAATTAATAATCCAATAACTGGTTTGAAATGAGCGACCTTTCTTATCAATTCAGCAACAATACCTTGTGAATTTTCCACATAAATTAATCCATTTATCACCTCTAGACTCTAAAATTGATTTAATTCCTAATGAGCTTATACTTTAATTATTTCTCGTTCAGATTTTAAATCAAAACAATTCATTTTCTCTTACCAAAAGATAATCCCTAGTCTTTTCATCCTTATGGTTTCCAAAACAATGATTAAATGCATCTTTGAGATTATTTCAGTAATTTCATTATTTTATGCACTTCTAAGGTAAAGGTTTCTCTGAAAATAAAATTATCGTATTTAAAAGAGTTATGAGTTTATTTTCTCTCTACAAAACTCATATAAATTCCTTTGAGATTTAAAATAAATTAGAATTTTTATTTAATTCCTGAAAGTCTGAATTAATGAATTAGGAAAATTTTTGGAATGATGAATTTTCAGCAAAAGACCTAACTTTAAACAGACTCGTATCACAAGATATATATTAATGTAAATTCATATGACGTCACAATCATATGATAAATGCAATCACGTGTTTCCGGTCAATCAGTTCATGCTCTTCGTTGCTACCAACAATTCCTTTTCGTATAAACTTTGTTTTGAAAAGTACATATACATCAACGCATTTAGTGAAATAAAATACAATGGCTTTAATAGTGAGAATTTTTTTTAACTCAGAATATTTTTTTTTGAAAAATTTTAATATTTGAATATTTTAATCCAGTTATCAAATTTAAAATTTTATCAGAATTTGGACTATTATGAGCTTGCTGACGCTGAAGGTTTCTGGGAAATGGAACGCGAAGCGTTCCTCCAACCCATATCGGAAGAATTGAATATGGCCTGATGTTGAGGGGCCTTGATAAGAGAGTCTCTTCTGATTGGTTGAGAGGATGTGGCAAGGAGGCGTGATATTTGAACTATTACAAGACTATTGTAGGTTTTGTATTCAATCGGCTAAATTCATGTGATGTCATAGTCACATGATAATCATAGCCACGTGATTTTAGCCAAATAGTTCAAAAACTCGCGTGACGCCATAGTCACACGATAAAAGCTATCTTGTGTTTCTAGCTAATCAGTTAACACGCTTCGTTATGCCAATTTTTGCTCTTTGCAGAAACTTTCCCTTAAAAAGCAAGCACATATGTACACAAAATGCATTTTATTATGCAAAAAATAAAATTTATTTTTAATATTAAAAATATCTTTTTAAAGAAATATTTTTATTACATTTAACATCTTTATCCAAATATGAAATTTTAAATTTTATCTAAATATTGTAAATGGAACTACAAGTAAAACTGGTTTAATGTCTGTTTTGAATTCTATGGAGAACACGTGTTTGTCTTTATCATGTGACCTTCATGAATTGAGACCATTGAGGACACGTGATAGTATTTATCATGTGATCGTCATGAATTTAACCCATTTGAGATTTACCTTTTCACTATATGTTTGTCTTGAACAAGCACGACGGTGATCACATATCTTTCAGGTAATTATTTGCGATTGTGCGACGATTTATTTCTAATTCGATTGTTCATAAATTATGTATGTGAATATAATGTTTAAATATTACAACCGAAACAGATGATTTTGTGTGTAGCAATCAAGAACTTCCAAACATAATTATTATCTAGAATTCATTTATTATTTCGTGAAAATACGATTTATATACCATTTGTTTATTTATAAGTTGTTTATTTGTTTATTTTCTTTTAACACTAGAAATACCGAGACTTTGAATATATACCTATCTTACCCAAAAGCAGTCAAAATGACTGCATTGTGAAAGAACTACTAATATGTAAAGAAATTAACAAATTACTTTTTAGTATTTTTATGTTATTAATTACAGCTATAAAACAGGTTTTATTAGTAAATACTAGTTATTAAATATTAAGAATTAAAAAAATTTAATTCACTTGGAAAAAAAATTTTATGCATTATTATTTGCACATTTTAAGCAAATAAAAGTGAAAATCCTTTCATGTGTGTATATCTTCCGCAAACGCACTTTCGGCATTTTGTTCAGAAATTTAGGGGACAAATGATATAAAATATAAAAAATTCGTTAGAATAAATATCACTCCACAAATATATGAATAGCAAGTACTACTTAAATTTGCAATGGGCCTATTTACGCAATGAAGTTTCTGATGATACCGCCACGAAAAGAAGTAGAAGGGATAGGGGCAGTAAGGTATGCGGAAAGAGACGAAGTTGTGTGTAGCCAAAATAGTTTCCACCTAACCTAACCACAGAGCCAAACTGGTCATATAAAAAATTTACTCAATTTTTTTATAAGAGTCATTTGATAATTTTAAATTTTTCTAGCAGTCAAAATGACTGCTTTTGGGTTATATAGGCATAACTAATATATAAACCCTCAAAATAAAGGAGGAAAAGAACAACTACATGTAGTGAAAAACGCATTTATGTGTTGTGAAAAAAGTCGCATAATTTTAAGGAATTGTATTATTATATACAGAACTAAAAAGCAGTCAAATTATCTTCCTTGGGAAAAACCTAGTGTTAAATAAATACAATTAAAATCTTTTAGTTTAAAAAATCACGCATAATATAGTTGCTTTTTTAAGAGTGTTTCAATGTCCTGACATAAATTTTTTTTTCTGTAGCAACTAATAAATATCAAATAGACTCCTAAATATTATTTTTATCTCAATGCTCATTTATATTGTTTTAATTTGTTCTCTTAAATATAATGTATGTACACGTACTGTAAAACATATTTCACTTAGATTTAAAAAAGTCACGAATGTCTTTTTGTTTTCTTGACTCTCTCTTTTGGCGTTTAGTATAAAATTTATTTTTAATGATATGGAAATCAATAATTTCTGAAGTACTGTAGCTAGTACTAGCCTCAGCAAAAGAGATAAACTTATTTAGTGATTCTGCAGCTTCTGCCCAGCTGATTTTTTTAATTTTCTTCCGTTTCGGCATCTGAGTCACTTTCTTCAAGATTTTGAGTAGGCTGAGGGTTTACTACAATGTTGATAATGTTCTCATCGGTTAGTTCTTGTTCAACAGGCTCATTCTCGTCGATTAGAAGCCACTCCTCTACCTCATCTTCAGGCAGTTTTTTCAAGGGATTGTCAGCACTTCTAACGACATCCAAAACTTTGGTCAGATCGCCTTGATGGTTTTCTTCCTCATCAGTTTGTAGAGTTAGGTCAGATGCAGGGTTTGCAGCTGGCCAAAGTTTTCTCCAGATATGTGTATATGTTAACATGCATAGCATTTTTATATATAAACATTTAAGAAATAAAACAAAAGAAAAAATTCTATGATTTTGTTTTTTATTTAAATATATATTGCATTCTTATACTTATTCATTATATTTTTAAATATTTTGCTTATATATGTTACTGAATATCTAGTAAAATATATTTTATTATATAAAACTGAAACTTATTTAAATTAAAGAGAGAGTATAATACTATACGGACTGCACAATATTCAAAAATAAATATATGCAATTATCATATTTTCAAAGCATATACGGGAGGGAAATGGTAATAAATATTTTATACTTTTTAAATATTTTTTACTAAATGTCAAGTAAAATTAATAATTCAGTTTAAAATTTTGAATATATTTCAAAGGAAAATAAGGCATAGAATACCTTAAATAAACAACTTCACACAATATCTAAATAAAATCTACCTGAAACTGATAAAGAAAAACACGACCTTCATATCTTATTATCCAACAAAAGCTAAAGAAAATTGGTTCAGCTTCCATCATGTAAAGAATTCTTTTTTTCCCGCCGCCATCTTTGATTCCCTATGATTACAGCCATTAACGTCAAGCTATTGGAGGATATAATAGTCACGTGTCTTATAGAAAGATCCAATCATTTTGTGTCTCCTGAGCACAATTATTTCGTTGTCCTGATGGATTACGTAGACCTAAGCAATAATTACTTCTGTCAGATCCTTTATTCCAAAGCTCTGACATACTGTCTTTGTTCCGGTTTACAAGTTAATGTAAGATAGAATTTCTCGGTTTTGTTTTGTCTTGTAGGAATGTTGAGCATTACTTTGTTTCCATTTCCGTTTCTTAATAATGAAATAGTATATTGCTTTTTGGTACATTAATTAATTTACTCCAAAAAATAGAGAGAAGTAATGTTTTCATTACTTCAGGTATTCTTTAGTTATTTTTTATTGTCATTTTGATTTAACTTTGTTACGTTCATTTTATTTAACGTCTTAATTCGTTCTACTTTTACTCTTTATATGTATTATTTTGGCTATTCTGAGATGAGAAGTTACATTGAAGATAATGAAATATATGGTCTACTTTCCTTATATCTGAAAAGAATGATTAATCTATGAAAAATATTTTTGAAGCTAGAATTCAATACATAACAAGTTTAATAGTACGTTTATATATCTATATATACACAGGAGAAAAGAAACTCATCACGATATCTCTGGAACTAAAGAAACTTACAGACTTCAAATTTGATAAGCATATTTCTTTTTGTTCAGCGATCTGCTAAGAATACGCTTTTGTGGAAATCGACTCTCAAGAAGTGTTGCAGGTTCCTTAAATGCTCTGGTTAGCAAAACTTGAGCAAAAGATTTTTTTTTATAACTCTTCGAGAAATCATTTGTGAGGTGAAAGAAATCATTTGTCAGAAATGAGCGACAGCACTTTGTACTTAAACTATTATGAAAGTATAGTTGTGCAAAAAATCAATACAGGCCATATACATGGAATACAAAAAGAAAGGCTTTATTTAACTCATAGTATCGTTATACATGATTGTCTGTCCAAGAGCAAGAACAACAAGGAGGTGTTGCTTTGTATGGGATACACCCTCTCCTTACTTCAATGGTTGCTTCGTCTCTCCATGCTCAGCACCAGATTGTCGAATAGTTCGTGAGGTAAGAGCGCTCAATCCTGATTCAGCATATGTTTCAGCAGTTACGTTTTCCCCAGAGGCTGTAATCGTGTCGTATGGTGTCTCCCAAAGCTTCCCACACATATTCCATGAGATTTAAATCTGGAGAGAACGCTGGCCAATTCATTCGAGTGGTATCTTCACTTTCCAGGAGCTACTGAACATAGGGACGAATCATCTCTTTACAATAGTGATCTTCGGTTGCAGAACCTCTGTCGAAAGCGTGGAGCTCAGTCCGCTCGTTCAGCATACTTCCTCAGACGACAACTCCTGGATTACCGTAATGGTCTCCTTCCGTGATGTTACTTGGATAAAGTCGTTTCTCAACGTCTCCCCAAATCAACTGGCGTTGAGAATCACTTGTAGTACTGAAACGACTCTCCTCTTTAAAAAGGACACGACTCCCTTGATGGTATGTCCAGTTTTTGTGCTCGTTGAACCACTCTAAATGGTGCCGCAGATGGCCAACTTTCAAAGGGAAGCAGTGCTTAGAACAGTGGGCGAATAGGCCACATTTGTAAAGGCGTCTGACCACATTAAACTGCGCATCGGATTCTTTTCACCTATAGAATGATATATTGATCAATTGGGTCTAGGGCGGCCACCAATAACCTTTCTAACAGTTGTACTTATGGTTTTGAAAGCTTTCTTAGCTATCGAAATGACATTGTTGTTGCTTCCGAACTCTTCAGCTACACTGGTCAAACTATACCCCTTCTTCAGCTTTCCAATCATTCTTCAGCCTTTTAAGTCACCCAAGTGATTTCTTCTACCCATATTCCACGAAAGAACTCACTTTCAGCGAATGTCTTTAATTGCGCTCTCATTCTTCTGTACACGCCGACCGCATGTGTTTTGCGTATACTCACTCGCCTAAGACGTTTTGTTACTGACATATGCATACGCATCACCTTGCTACGGAACTGCGTGTTCATTGCGCTGATCGCAATAACCACTTTTCTGCACTTTCATGGCTGTCTGCTTAAAATTTATATTGTTGCATAAGTTTTGCACCCCAGTGTATACAAAGATATTTGTCTATAAAGTTTACTATACGAAATCTAAACGTCTTACAAGATATAATATTTCTCTGATGTATTATTAAGAAGTGCATCTGCAACTGCATAAAATATTTAGTAAATATTATATTTTAACAATGTTTTATTTTAAAATGTCAGTTACACAATATGTAACAAATATATTTGTAACATGTTAAT
>BMAO01009454.1:0-22049 GCA_019973975.1 Trichonephila clavata
GTAGTTAGGAGAGGGGTGCCAGTTGACAGTCAAAAATCTGTCATGAGACTGTCAAGAAAATATTGTAGTCAGGAATTTTTGAAAATATGGGAGATTTGATTCACAACTGACTCAAAGGGAGTAAGTAGATAGTGTTTATATATAATATCTGTTTAAAAAAATTGTAATGTGAGTCGAATTAAAATACTTCGTAAACCTGTATAAGATGTGAGTGAATATTAACGTCCCACTGTTCAGCTACACGAGGGCTTTTGGGGACGGTCCGCGTAATTTTGAACCATGGTCAAGTGACGCGGACAACATCTGAGCTGGCACCCCCCTCTCCTAACTACCACACCAACGGGAGGACATTTGAGCTCTCGACAGATTTTACGTGCATCGCGCCCCTGCACGGCGGGTCTTCAGTGGTACTGGGATAGAACTCAGGACTTGCTAGCCATGATCCTAGACCACTCGGCTACCGCGTCCTCCACCTGTATAAGATAAATTTTTCTTTTTATCTGAGATTTTATGTAGCGTCAGATTTTTTTATATTTAAAATTATTTTAATATACAGTGAAATTTTTGAAAAATTCGTCATTTTCGGAAAATTTTATCTCAACTGGATATCAAACACAACAGTGAAATGTTTTACGTATTAAGAATAACAAAAAAATTGTGTTTTTACGACAAAAAACAGACAAGGCATTTTTATTTAAATTGCCTCTAATTCAAATGAGGGGTCCCCAGTGGTGTAACGAATACCCCCACCACCCTAGCGTAGGGGAAAGGAGGATTCTAGGGGGCCCAAAACCTGACTTTGCATGGGGGCCTAATACTCTCCCTTACGCCACTGGGAGCCAGTCGGTGCCCTACCTTAAAACAAGACACTTATAAATCAATCCAGAGTAAAACAAAGTGCGATAAGGTTTATAAAAACCACATGTTAAAGAATTGTAAAAAGAGTTTTCTTTTTCCGGAAAATGATAATGTGAAATCAATGCTAGGAAATATAAAACAGAAGTACGATAAAAAGAGTAATATTTTATAGATAATAATATATTGGTTTATAATTTTGAAAAATTGTTGAGAATACTTTTCAGTATCAGAGTTATCCGAATAAAACACACACATATATGTTGTGTACAATAATGTGAAGAATACATTAACAATATTTCAATATGCTCAAGACATTTTAACTTTTATTTTGTAGCTTTTAGATTATTTTCGAGAATGTTCTACTTTTTTATTTTACGGTAATAAGACAAGAAGCATTGTAAAATATTAGTAATTTTTTACCCTCTTTACCTTATTATTTCACCAGTTGCTTTAGTCTAGACAGATATTTCTTATAGGAAACTAAAAAAATAGCCATCATTAGTTATATTTTTATTACTCTCTATGTACTAAAAATCTCAAAGGAAATAAAAAAAAAAATTGTATATACTAATGTAAAATGTTACTAAGCTCCTAAAACATTACTACTTTGTTTTTGAAAGAAATTAAATATCTGGAAAAATGATAATATTTTAAAATTGCATCTTGAGTTGTTGGGAGACATGTATTAGTTTTGTTGAATTCTAATGAAACATTTAAGTAATAACTTGTATAAATCTATTTTTTCTGATAAATGTATCACTCACATTGTCGAAGAAAAATTTGTTTATCTTTTAACTTCCTTGAATATGAAGCGATATCAATGCTCTTAACAAATCTGTCAACTGTCTGTCGGAAAGAATAATTGTATTTCACAAAAATGTCCCTTTTTATTTTAGCTACAAATCATTAAAATAACGCAAATTACTCGTATTTTCATGCTTACACATTTTTCACATTGAAAATCTGAAAAAGGAATAGCGCACGATGTTAATGTAGTATTTTAAAGCTACCATTTGCAAAATCATAACGATCGGCAGAAATCCGAAACAAGTAAAATAATTTTTTTTTCAAGTCACAATTCCTACTTAGATCAACAATAAAAATTTTATTTTAGTTACTTTTTATTAAATAGTTACAATTAATACAAATATGTATATACATATGACAAAATCACAACGTCGAGTGGCAATAAATTTTTATTAATTATCATTAAAGTACCGTATTGTCATCCAAAACAATCGTGTGTATAAAATTTCAGTTCAACAGTTCAGCTTTGAAACGTGAGAAAAATAAAATCTTTTAAAGTTTTGACCCAAGTCGCTAAAAATGAAGCCAACGTGGCTGTATCTGAATTCTTTAAATAATTAATTTCAGTCAAGTAATTTTAATTAATTATAATTAAACTATTGTATTGTTACTCAAAACAATAACGTGTAGAAAATTTCAGCTCAAATGAGCGCTTTAAGACAATATGGTACCCTAAAAATCACCAAACGATCGAAAATTTTTATTGGCTTATTTGATACCTCGGATCTTTATAAACATGCCTGCAAAAGTTTTCCTGCTTTTTTTTTTGAAGTTATGGTGCGATGTTTGGTGCTGGACAGCAACTACCACTCCCACATTTCAGATTATATGCTAGAAAAGAGCCTGATAAAAAATGAATTAATTATTTTTCTACCACGCGCAAGTGAGATTGGCATTATATATGCAGTAACAAATCATTTCAAGAAATTATTGTACAATTCTTGCAAAAATTCTAGTTTCAGTATTGTTTATTGAAGAGCAAATGAATTTGGTCAAGATTGTGAGTGATTTTTATGACATTATTATGAATGAAATTAAAACTTCAAAACGGATTCTCCCAAAACACAAATATTAAATCTCATTTTGAAAACTCAGATAATTAAAAATCTAATTCGCAAGAATAGAAAAACTCTCCCATTTTTATATATTTGTTTTTGGTGATATATATCACATGCGTGTGAAATTCGACTTTTATTATTGAAATATTTTAAAATATTTTTGTAATCAAATGCACATATGCAGTGTGGTGAATATACTGTTGCGTGTGTGTGGTGTTATAAAATAATAATAATAATATTCTGGAGTCCTAGTATTGTCTTTTCTTGTATTTATTGGTAACAATAACTTTAAAAAATAAACTTAACAATCTTTAACAAACTAAACCATTACATTAATTAGACTGAATCTAAAGAGAATTCTAATATTCAAGATAAAAGTCCTAGTAAACAACGGCAATCTAGTACGCCGGAGCCAAGAATTACGAGTCTGATTTAAAATGTAGTAATAAACTACAGCATGTCTAGTTATGCTGAAGCCAAGTTCAAGATTCCACTGAGACAAAATCCGTTACATATGGTTTCTATCGAGATAGACCACGTGGGGTCTGAGGGTGGTGTCACCACGCTCCACCCACTCAGACCACTTGGTCCGTAATTCACAACATGCAGTTCTTAGATTTTGATATATTTTACCTATAAATTATTATTTGATTTTGCTTTCATTCGTGTATAATATTTAACATGCGAAGGCTTTTAAAATCGCGGAAATAAAAAATAAAGGCATAAACATCTTTTGTACATGTTGTGCATTAGCTTTGAGCATGGAATAAGCTCTGAAGTGTGTGTATTTTTTTTTATAATGATTAAGATAAAGTTTTATGAGATATTGATCTTTCATTCGTTTTCTTCTATATATTCGTTATGGCAGTATACTGTTTAATTGTTTTACATTTGTGCAATTTCTTATGGTAAGTAGTTTTAAATAAGCTAATTAACATTTCATAAAAGTTTCAAACTATTTGATGAATATTATATCTTGCTATTCATGGAATGAAAACTTCAAACTCATATTTCTCCAAGTTGAATTTTTGTACATATACTGCTATTCAAAACCATAAGGCTTTTTTGATAATTGAAGTATGGGTTTGAAATTTTTTATACATGTTCTGAAATGTATGTTTTGTAATACTGTGCATGGAATTAGGTGTAACATGTTTAGTACTTTTTCTAATAAACTTTTCAAAATCAAAATTATTGTTTTTTTGAGAATTTTTCGAAGTTTAACTATAAAAAAATTAATAAAAAATTAAAGAGAAGCAGCGGAAAAAAATCCATGCACAGTCTTGTGTAGTATACTATAAGATACTTGGAAAAAATGTTTGAAAAAAAAGAGACATATTTAAAAAAAGCCTTAAAAATTCAAAAATTGTTTAAAAAAGCTCAAAAAATTTAAATTTTACAAACATTTTGCAAGAAATTAAAAATTATTCGTATGAAATTATTGTTAAATATTAACCTTTATAAAATACAATTAAAACCAAATATATCAAATATTAAAAATAAAAAAAAAAAATTGTGAAGATGGTACCATATCGTCTTAAAATGTGAGAAAATTTTTTTTTTCAAGTTTTGACACAAGTCGCCAAAAGGGTCGCTAAGTTGTCAGAAATGATACCAATGTGACTGTATTTATAATTCTTTGAATAATTAGTCTTAATCAATTAATTTTTATTAATTATAACTTTATTTCTGCATCGTCATCCAAAATAGTTGTGTATATAAAATTTCAGCTCAATTGAGTGCTTTAAAATACATTTTATTTACGACTGAACATTTGAACAAGATAAATATATGCATAAATATAGAGAGAGTGTGAACTAATAGTAGGAATTGAAAAAAGGTCTTAATTATTGAAACTTAATTATGTTGGGACTTTCCTCCCAGTGCAATGTCATAGTTCACCAAAGGACAAGACAATTTCTTAAAATATAAACTTCATTACGACTTTCTAATCACTATCTAAATTCCACCTAAGTTATGGGAATCACGTCAGCTTAAATAGTAATCTAAATGTGCTAGTCCTTGAACAACCCATCAAATTCCTTGGCTTTGAACTACGACGATTCCAATATTGGCATCTCTAATTTCTTAGTCTCCTTATGACAACAATCACAAACATCCCTCTTCACTTGACTTTAAATAGGAACTTTTATTATACCATAAATCGCGGTTCCTTTATTAGAAGAGGTTTTATAATCATATAAAATCAGAAAAGGTATTTTCCCTAGAGGATTAGTACGAAACTTAAATAAATCCCGTTACAATTATAATAAATATGTTGTAATACCATATGTGATGTGCTTAAACTATATTTAGAAACTTGCTTTATTTTATAATTACACAAACTAAAGTTGTCACATAATTTTTAAAGGACACTCTTTCATCTCTCTCTCTTTCTTTCTTTCTCTCACTCTCTCTCTCTCTCTCTATATATATATATGTGTGTGTGTTTGTGTGTAATAGTTCCTTCTAATAACATTTTCAGTAACTTTTTTATTTTTTGGTTCTGTCCTTCAGGACTTGCGTTTAATTATTTTAACTGACCTGCCCGCATGGTCGGGCTATGATACGTAACCGAATAAGAATACTGCGTCAGAAACTGCCGGGTGCTGGTTTCTGACCAATTGTGGCTTCTGTTGGAAGGAGTCATGCGACCTTCACCGTCCAGTATAAAAAGCGATAGCTCTTTGTTTCTTTGCCTGTTTGACTATAAAATGTAAGCATTGCTACCTGCTTTTTGGTTTGTCGTTTGTGTCTACGTGTGTGTTTGTTCCTATTAATTATGAAGCCTAAATGTGCTGTTGTCCATTAACGTTTATATGTGTTTGTATGACCATGAATAAAAAAAGATGAACATTAAATTTTGAAGATATTTCCTGAAACCGTTTATCAACAATCCAAAAAATACATAACCACCGGCTACCCTTATATATATATATGTAAGGATAATTAAATTAGATCTAAAATTAAATTCCTAGACCACTTTTAACTTTTATTTTTCGATACATCTTCAAGTATTAAATTGATTACTCACTTCTTCCTCTTGAAGAACACATGGACCTAAACAGAACTTTATCCCAAACATTAATTTTTATTACCTCGTATGTCATGCTTACTTTTCAAATATACCTCTTCAATAAGAAGTGTACTTGAGAACATCTGTCTAAGTGGCCGCAGACTCTGATACTTAACGCGTGTCCGTATATATATATATATATATATATATATATATATATATAATTCAAAAACTGTTTAAACATGGGAAAACTAACTTCTCGATATGTATTCCATGTCGTATTTAGTATAATAAAAATGATACGGGGAAAAATAAATCATTAAATTTTCCAACATACTGAAAAACAAGCTTATTTCTTAGTTTCTTAAAAGTTAGAACTTAAGAGAATTAACTAGGCACATACAAACAGTCTCTTTAAAAAAAGAAACAAAACCAAAAATAATTCAGATGAAGAAAGTGGATTAAAATATATGAATAAAAGAAATACCACGAAGATAAGCCAAAGTGTCACATGTGATTGCATCAATTTTATCTATTTTCGATTTGCACTTTTGTTTCAATTTCGCCATGTTTAATCGGATAATCAATTCATTTCCTTAGAAACGAAACGATTATCTCCGAAAAATTGTAGGATTCCGAGAAAATAAACGCAATACATAAGAAATCCATTAGACAGAATAATGAATGATTACAAGAATTCGAATACTAATGAAATGAAAAAGAAGGAAATAAAAACATTCGTGATAGTCTTACTTTCTAATTGGAAATTTTCCCTATGAATTTCCCTCTGGTGATAACAACTAATCAGTATGTAAATGAAAGAGCGTAAAAGGGATACAAGAAAAGAAGAAAATAGCTTTTAACTATTTAAGGATAATTTATTTAAATAAAAAAATTATTTATCTTTTTGTTCTTTGACAGAACAAAAAGCAATTTTAATACTCTTAGTGAATAATTTTAATTTATCCAATGCAATTCATGAGTCATTTTTCTACAAACAATATATAGGTTACCAATCATTCAAATTAACAAATAGCATTTATTAACAATTAATCGCCCTTTCATTTTTTGAATACGCAAGTACAGTGTAAATAGCTTAACACAAAAAGCTGAAGTATTATTTCATGTTAAAGGATACTGCAAAAAAAAAAAAAAAAAAAACATATATTCAAAAAAATTAAGTTTATTTTAGGTACATAGATATACATATATGCATGCATCTAATAAGCATCAATAAAATAAAAACATTCACAAAAACTTAATGAAATTTAATACAAAATTTTCGTGTCTTGAAGGAAAAAAACATTTATTCAGTTTTGGAAAAATAATCCGATATTTTTTTGTGCATTTTCTTTCTTGACATCAAATCGTCAACAAACTGTTCAATGTCATCCATTTCTATATACATTCCACCACTTGAATGTGCCTCTAAATAACTACGCATAGTTTTTATGAAGTTCTTTTCTTTGAATGAAGTGGGAACAGGGGTTGCGTTATTCATTTAATTTTCGTTTTCGGAATCTTCCTCATTGACATTTTTTGAGCTTTTAACAAACTCCAAAATGTTTTTGTCTGTCATAATTGGGGCTGTATGCACATTATCGTCATTTACTGCAACGAATTCTTCTGTCGATACAATAAGACAGCCCAATAATGCAGAAACTTTCCTAACATTTCATGAAGTGTTTATTTCCAAAGAAACACTTTCATGCTTAACAACTTTCATTTCGTGTTAAGAGAAAAAAATGCATGAAAATACGTAATGGTTTTTCGGAACCGTTGTAATATTTTACGTTAAACTTATTCCACTGTATTAGCAATGCATATAATTTAATCTCTTACAGTGTGTTTCTTTTAAAAGCTGTGTTATATTTCGTTTTACAGCAAAATAGTTAAGAAGACTGTTCCTTCTTACTGATTTTGAATTTATAAAATCTATTTAAATTGCTCTTATATTTCAAAATTTAATTTATAAATGTGGTATATGTATGCTATTGATCTCACAACCAATAAGACAATCTTAGGATTTACAGACAAAGAAGATAAACGTGACTGTGTGCTTTCTTTCAATTGGATATTGTTACATCTTTGAAATGCAGGAACGGTCCAATCAATTAGCAAGTTCTTTCGGCGTAACACATAATTTATTCGGAAACTTTCTAGTAATTACAATAGATTTTCTCCTAACAGAAGATAAATAACACACACTGTTGAATCTATAATTGCATATATTCATAAATCACATAAATACTGAACACAACAATTCGAATCCATAATCACAATTTCGCATAAGGCAAACGAAACACCCAGTTGCTGTCATAAGGTTGATTCTATTTTTGCTTCCCTGTCTCATGTTTCAGGAAGCTGAAAAGTTTCTTCAAGGAGATTCTTATTTTTTTTTAAAGTTTTTCGATTCGATCCTTAGTGCTCCTGTTTTCCCCATAAGCGTACGTTGACAATGTTTTTTTTGGGGGGGGGGATTGCACAGATAAGCACATATTTTCCTTCGGAAACATTGTCAAGGTCATTTTAGTGCATTTCAAAATTTTAATATTAGTTTTACTGATATCAGCTCGAAGAAAGGAATACGTCCGGGTTTCTTAACGCACCGGTTGAGGAAGACGAATACGCATGCCGGGGGCAGTTAAGGGGTTGATCAAATAATCACCTTGAATCTTTTGGAATTTTGTAAGAAAAGCCAAATTTGGACAGTAGGCAACATTTGGTGATCAGTTTTTTCCCAGATCTGTCACTAAGATCAACCCTCGCTTGATATTAAGAGTATTATCTGTTGGCCCAGGGGAAAGAAATCCTGTACTCAGCTACATCACTACGCAGAGAAACGGCTGTTCCTGTCTCCACCCCGTCCTCCACTCCAGCCCGATATCAAAGTGCAACGAATCTGTTTCTTTCCCTTTTCAGGTCACACATACAGAGAAGAAGCAAATCTCGATGCGCTGGTGCTCTAAGAAAAGGATATGTTCTTTGACTTAAAAAGTTTCTATAGTACCTTACCTGGTAACTTATTGGGAAAACTTATTTATGATTTTGGCAACCAACAGTCTTAATCCTAAGAACAACACATACTGGAATACTCTTACTACTACTATTGATACCCGTTCTCATAATTACAAGTAAATTTGTCATTATAATTGCAACTGCAATTCATACATTAAAGAAATTCTCACATTCACCTCATCAATTGAAACTTACATGTAAATTATCCCATCTAAATAATATCGTCATGAATAAAAAAAAAATTGCTCCTTTATAGTTCATTCGCGGGTTTTTCTCCCAACCTCTTTTCCTGTCTAACTTTCTGAAACCTTACAAAGGTAGAGTAAAATACGCTTAACGCGAAAACGTTTCACTTGCAATATAGTTTAATACCAAACAATACAATGGTTCCATTGAACTACTATGTATTTTTTAAGCATTTTTTTCTGTTAACACGAAACGAAAATCGCTTAACACAAAAAGATTTCTTTTCTGGATATTGAAAATGAGTCGACACTTAATGAAATATTTGAGAAAGTTTCTATATTATAGGACTGCCCTACTGTAGCACCGGAAGAATTCGTTGCAGTAAATGATGATATTGTGTGTACAGCCTCAATTATGACAGTCAAAAGCCTTTTGGAGTTTGTTCAAAGCTAAAAAAAAATGTCATCGATGCAGATTCCGACGACGAAAATGAAATGAATAATGCATCTCTTTCTTGTTCCCACGTCATTCGAATTGAGAAACATCATGAAAGGTATGCGCAGTTATATAGAAACACATTCAAATGGTGAAATGAATAACAAAATGGATGACATCGAACAATTTGTTGACAGTTTAATGATAAAAAGAGATAGTACATAGAAAACTATCAGTCAATTTTCCAAAAACTCAAAAAATGTTTCGTTTTTTCAAAAAAATCTGAAAATTTTGTACTAAATTTCATTTTATCGTGAATGTTTTATTTCACTGATTTTTATTAAATGCATCCATATATACATTTATATGTAAATAAAATGTACTCTAATAAACTTAATTTTGTTGAATACATGGGGTTTCTTTGTAATATCCTTTAACTCGAAATTCTTTTAACACGATAAAATATTCCAGTCCCCTGAGTTTCGCGTTAAACGATTTTCACTGTACTTAAATTTCATGTCATTACGCATTAAAAGAACTTGACATAGAATCAAAATATAAGGCCCTACGAGTGAAAGATAGAGAAGAGATGAATAATAACCTTCGAATGCGCCACTTTTATCGCTATTGAAAATTATATATATATTCTATATATATTCATATTTCATGCATGCATTCTGTTAACAAATCTGTTACTCCAACTTATGGCATTTTGCCCATTCCGATATTTAAGATCGAAAGGATTTTACATTTACTTTTTATGTGTTATTTAAGAATAAATTGAATAAAAAAAATGTCGGTTATACGTCAAAAATGTATAGTAAAGAGTTTAAAAGAGATCTTTCTTTTTTAAAACGTGAAAGAAACTTTTGTTTTTGTCTGTTGCGTATTTTTTTTATCTATATCTTTAGTTGCTGCTCACGTTCAGTTTAATTATACAAGTCTTTGCACCTGTGACTAATATACATCGTAGACTTCTTCTATTGTCTTCATGGAATAATAATTTGTCATATGAACAATGCAAGGAAAGCAACTCAACGGGGGTGTAGCTCAGTGGTAGAGCGTTCGCTTCGCATGTGAAAGGTCCGGGGTTCAAATCCCCGCTCCTCCAATAATTATTTTCTTGGAATATATTGTTTATTGGTTAAAGTGAAATAATATTTATAGCTATACCTATACTGCTATATACATTTATAAGGTTTGGATTTAATTATTTTTATTTTCATTTTTAATTGTTACAATAATTAAATTATGTGTGGAAATCAATTCAGCTGTTAACAAAAAGTAATTAAATGTAGCGACTTTTTTTTTTATCTCTCTCATATTATAAATCATGATTATTTAATTTAAAAATAATACAGAATTAATAAAGGTAAATTATAATTCTATTATATAATAAACGAGAATAAAATTTAATGATGAAAAAATTCCTCAGCTTTCTAACATTATAACGAATGTTTTTATTGCTTTGAATTACTAAACGAGTAGACAATTTTTTGTTTTTTTAGAAGAATGTTGAGGTTTTTTCTATTTTTTTCTCTCTTTATAGGCTCTTGCTTGGTGGTAACTAGCCCTGAAAGAATTATTAAGGAATTATCTCTAAAGAGAATTATTCGTATTTTTACTAAAACTAAATTCTTGATAAACCCTTAACATTATCGGGGCCTATTCTTATAACAATTTTTGCAAATTCGCCCAGTTTTAAGACAATTTGGGAAAATCTGCTTTGTTTCAGCAAATTATTTCTGTTTTTTACAAAATGTTATGAAATCCATCAAAATAAGTAACGAATTGTCTCATATATATTGCGTTATTCAAAATAACACGAATAATTATGGCATTATGGAATAATTATTCACAATCCTTCTGTCTTAACATGGAGGTCGCAGATGTGGGAGGGTCCGAGAAAGAAGCAGACAGGATCTTAGAATAACTAATTTTATTCAATCTTTAGGAAATGCACTTTTATAACTAATCCTTGGGAGGAATAAGCAGGGCCGTTTTTACCCTCAACGGTGCCCTAGACACTTTAAATTGTTACACACCCACACACTCCACAATTCCCCTCTTCTTTAGTATTTACCTTGCCAGTTTTGGTTCGGGATGGATTTTCCCTGTACTCAATCTCTTTTATTTTTTTTTGCTCTTTGAAAACTCTTTCCATTATCCACCACTTAAGGACACGCCATGTCCTGGACTGGCAACCAAAAGTGGCATATTTTTGCCACTCTTGTTTATTTCTTACCTTACGGTATAACAGGTACAGTACTTACAATACGGTACACCTCCCTCCCCCTTTTGTAAATTAGTACAATAAGTTAATGAATCGTTTGCAATCACAATATAGAGTACACGTTATTGAAAGAAATATACTTGTTTATTCTCATCTTTTTCTTCGCTTATCATTTTACTGTGTTTTACTTTTAGACATCCTTATTTTTTTGTTGAGTCACTGTCATCGTACTTGTACAACAAAGGTTTTCTCCGAGTTTTGATCATTACAAAATCGTTAATGACATCATTGTAATCAATATCCATAGTGATATCATTTTGAGTACATAGAGATATCAAACTGTTAAGCATTTCTTTTTCTATAGTAGACCTCATTTGTCTTTACTCTCTTAAGAGCAGAAATGCTTCTCTCATGATTTGTTAGGCAGTGGTACGTTCATTGCAATTTAAATTTTTTTTCTCTTTTTTACTCTCAAATCTTTTGCTCCCCCAAATCTTTTGCGCCCTAGGCATGTGCCTAGCGTGCCTAAGCGGAAAAGTGGGCCTGGAAACAAGAAATCTTAACCCGAATTTAGATAACTAAATTATGGAGGTACTTACCTTGCTTAAATCTCTTTGTGTGATCCTGCTAGCAGCCTAATAGCTCGTTTAGCTGCAAGATTGATGCCTTCCACTCTTTTGGTGAATTCTCCTGCTACTATTAATAACCTGTGACCACTAGTCACTGTCTACTAACTTTTGGATATCAGCTTACGATCAACGCTTAAATATTATTCCGCCTATTCAACGACTGGCACTTGAATAGAAGTTACATTAGCCTAAATCAAGTCATCTATACGGAAAGCAGTTTTTAAACTAATATCGCAATTAAAGAATGTTTTCTCAAAGAGGATTAGTAGAAGACCCAAATAGAATCCGTTACACCTCGACCGAAGTAATGTCGTGATCACCAGTCCATTGCTGGCATTGTTGAACTCGATACGGTTTCGAGTCCTGATGCATTAAAAAACCTTCATGTAGCGGGGCTAATACACGTTAAACCTCTCGAGGCTTTAAATCCTCCAATTGGAGTGGAATGGAAATTGGAAGAGTGGTGTAACGTTTTAGGATAGTTGATGGACAGCGTGAGATTTAAGAAATTAAATTATTGGTTTATTCCTCCTACAACTGTTAATTACAATATTTACATTTGGTTACAAGTTATTCAATTTATTGAGGTTTTCAATTTTGCAGAATATGTTATTTGAGAAGGAGGAAACAAAGCAACCTTCCTTTCGTGAGTTTCACGTAGCCCCTTTGATGACTACCTGTCTGCTACACTTTCTTTGTGTTTTCCGGTTCCTCAGGCGAAAAGACACTTTTATTGCTTTCCTTCTTCAAGTGCACAATAGACCAATCCCACCTGTTGTCAGCTGTCCATATCTTTCGTTTAACACTTGGCCTTGCTATACATGTGTTCAGAAAGGATGGTCCTCTAGTGTGAAGAAGAGATGCTTAGGATTGTGTATGCATGTAGTAAATGTATTCTTTTAATACAGGATTTTTAACTTCTGTATTATATTTATATTGTATAATATCAACTTTTTAAAAATACTTTAAAATAATTCTACGCATATGTACACAATTGTTGTTTTATTACATAGTTTCAAATTTAAATATGTTGGAAAAAAATTTCTCTTCTTCTATTTTGGGAGTTTTTTTCAACCTTCTTGATAATTCGAACTCTCGATAATTCAAAGTCTTTCATTGATCCCACCAATTTCGAATTATCGAGAGTCAACTGTACATATTTATATATATATATACATACGTTCTTATATCTTGTTCAAATTTTCAATCGTTAGAAAAATATTTTTTATTCATCCACTCAAGTTCAAATACATTTTTCTAAACTTGGATGACACTTGATGTTAATACATTTTTTTTCAAATATGAATTCACTAATTATATTTAATTAACGAATAAACAGTAATATAAACAAAAACAGTGGTCCAACGCATATATAAATAGGAAGATCGCTCGTTGTGCCCCTGTAGAGCAATGAATAGCGCGTTAGACTTCTAATTCAAAAATCGTGGATTCGAATACCACCTGGATCGCCTAATTTCTGAGAATATGATTTCTTTTTACTGTACTATTATTGGAATAATTAAATTTAATGAATGAATAAAAGAAACAAACAAAAACAATAGTCCAACACCCTATATAGAATGGAAAAGGGAAAATTGCAAAGAAACTGGCTTTCTATTTTGTCACTTAATACTGTGATCCTGTCATATGTATGTACATATTTATATAAATTGTTATTATTTAACTAAAATAATTTTTCTAAGTAGGAATTGACTTAAATTTTTTTTACATTACTTGTCTAATAAAGTTAGCTGAAACTTATTTTTCGCCAAACGACGCATTAAAGTTCATTTCTAATCCCCTAATACACCTTATCAACTAGAAAGGTATTAATAATTCTAGTTCAACTGAGCGTATATTGGATACGAAACAGACTTTTACTTCTCAGTAAACAAAGACGATTAGCAGACACAAACTTTATTTGAAGGCACAGTTTCAAGTATTTTATTTGCGGTATATTGTTAAAGTTAAGTTGACCGAAAGCACTTAATAAAGGATTATAGAGTGAAGGAAATAATAATCTTCGACCCCAAAAAGAAATTAACGAATCAATCCACCCGGAGAAATTCTGAGCCCAAATAGTCCTCAAGGGGTTTTCACATCATTGCTTTTATACGAAAAGAGCCTAAACTCTAGTTTACGGATCATATTTTAAGGACTTCAAGTTGTTCAAAGAGTTAACAAAACTTTGAATTTAATAACTTGGAAATGATTCCAAAAGGACGTTATTTTAAATTATGAAATCATATTGATTTATTCCAAAAGTAGTTTTAATTAATTGCTGAAATATAATACATATGCTCAGAATTAGATATTTGTGTTTTTTATTTGATGTTAATTTCTCTTATTATATCCCAAACATGTAAAACACGTTTAACATGAAACTGAGGAGGGGGGCGAAGTATTTTTTCATTTTTAAATAATATTGCGGAAAAAAACCAAAGAAAAAAACACGTATATTTAACAAAATTTAATTTATTAGAGTACATTTTATTTACATAGATATGTATATATGCACGTATTTAACAAAAATCAATGTGACAAAAAGCCAAACAAAGAAACTTAAAATGAAATTTGATAAAAAATTAAAAAAACCAAAATCTTAAAGATTTGCGTTTTTGACTTATGATTTTGATCAACAGCCTCAAGAAGCGCCATCTTCATTTTAAGCGAAATAGCAGTTTGCTTTCCCCCTCAGCTCTTTGCCATTGGGCTCGTGAAAAAATTCTTCTAAAATAGAAAGAAAAGACGTGAACCCAAACTCATGATTTCTACTCACACTTCGATATACTCATCAACGAATCCCACAACCAATTGCTGATACATGACTTACATTAAGCAAATAAAAAACAAAACTCATGGAAGTAATTAGTGCATTAGTTGTTAAATTTGAAACATTTATAGAAATAAATCTAAAATATTCTAACTTTTGAACTTTTTACTTTGCGTATCCTTTCACTCATTCAGTTAATAAATCAGATGAATCAATACTACATGAATAACTACATCAAGAATAAAAAAATTGGCAACTTTCAATGAAAATACTACGAAGATATCTTTAAGAAGATTGAAAATTTTAATCTTTATATAATTTAAAAACCTTAAATGGAATTTTTTTTGCTTTTTATATTTCAAGATACATTACTAAATCAATATTCAAAGGTTTGTAATCACAGACCAGATTGTCGATATCGCGAAATACGTAAAAGACAGACGTTCTACTTTGGTGTTCATATAAATAGTATTCATCCATTTCTTCATACTTGGTAAATCATTATATTATACTAGCTGGAATACCCGTTCTTAACATGGGTAAATTGAAAAATTAAGCAGTATAAATTGAGGAATAAAAAAGTTTTTAATGATTTAACTTTACGTAAATTGCAAATCAAGCAAACAAAAAAAAAAAAAAAAAAAAAAAAAAACAAAAAAAAAACGCTTTTTGCATATCTCAGCTAAACAAAAATCATATCTGTTAAATTTCTAATAGCTGATGAAAAGGAATTTTTTTTATTCATAACACCCCCGTAACTCCATTGTGGGTCAATTTTCAAAAACACCTTCCGAAGCTGATATCTGCTAGTAAAATAACATATTGTTACAAATTTTGTGTAATGAATGCTTAAAATAGTGTAAATAATTTATATTTGGATGTCTAATTTGTTAATATTACTTTCTGCTGTATTTATTTTAAGTTAAAATTGTAATATTCACAAGCAACGCCGTTCCTTGCATTATAATGGCGATTCAATGGAAACATAGCGAAATGTTCGGTGATAGAGCCAAGCTGGCATCATTTTTGGTGACCATGTTGGCAACTTGGCGATTGATGGAATGGTGCAGAAGTTGATAGGTTGTAGCTGCACTTGCTAAAGAGAGCAACAAAGAAAATGGCACAAAAATTTCTCCACAAAAAACACTTATACATACCAATATACAACTTATGATCGGTAATTTACGATTAAAAATTATCTTTTTCAACAAGCTTTCAAAGTTAATTATCAATTAGATTACTATATCCAATATCGATGTAAAGAATTATTAGTATAATCAATCATTAATAAATTATATTAAAAACCGTTAGTAAGAAATTAAGGATAAAAAAAAACAACAAAAAACCAGAGATGTTACAATTTTTTTAAATGAATGTAAAAAACAAACTTTTAAAATCCCCTTGCACTTTAACAAAAATATTGATTTCATATTACCACGAAAAACAGGCAACACAACTTTCTTTTAAAAAAAATGTTTTTAAGTTATGCAGAATGATTTTTTTCATGTTTCTTGTCACGTATAACATTAAACAAATTATGCATGTTTGCATAATCTCATAAGTAAGATCAGAAAGAGAGAAAAAATTCGTGTAGTATTTATTTTCGTAGATGCGGGTAAAATTTATATTCTGGACACTAACAAAATTGAAAAAAATTAGGTTATATATATATCATATGTTATAATAATAAAAATACGCTGCCTAATGAAAACGAATATTTATGAATTCTTAGCATAAATAAATATTTATCTGTGTATCTATGTTAAATATGTGTTTGCTTTTATGTAAATCTAGATGTTTGCATGTAAACATACATTAAATACAGGATGATTCTAAAATCATGTGACAATTTTTGAGGGGTGGTAGAGCTCACTAAAACAAAAACAAAAGTATGTTTCGGAATATGTGGGTGGAAGTGACGCTTTGAGGAACAACAAAAAAAAACACATAATGGAAACATAAAATGTTCTTACTTAACGAGTGATTGCGTAGAGAAAATGTTAAAATGGTTTTAAAAATTGCATCTACCAACAGTCATACAAGCTTGGCAAATTTTATGACGTGATTGGCTGACAATATTGGCGATAGTTGAAGGCAACAAAGCGATGTGACAGTGATATGTTGCACCACCAAAATTGGCATTTGCACTTGAGATTTCAGTTTAGGGTTTGCAGCCCAGGGATCCCGGAATCCCGTGATCCCGGTGGTTTTTTTAAATCCTGGGATTTAATTTTTGTCTGAATTATATTTTGAAATCTTTTTATTCAAAGTATTGTGAATCTGGTATTACATTTACTGTATCAAATCTAGTTTTTTGTACTGTATACGTTTAATGTCAGTTTTCTTACGTGCTGAACTTTGAAGGGTTCGAGGCGGGTGTGCATGTTAAACCATGAAATTTGATGTTTGTTTTCTCTTATTTTCTTCTGTATTTTTCTCCCCATCGCGAGTGGGGTCAGAAAATGGACATTTCTCCCATCTTTAGGATGTCCGGTGTCAGTTAACTTGGATAGAGGCAATTAGAATTCTTGAAAGATATCTAGTAGTATTTTCAGCCCCGGGATACCGTGTTTTTTTCCAATCCCGAAATCCCGGGATTTAATTTTTGTCTAAATTATATTGAAAAGTTTTTTCTCATAAAAATTTTCTAAAAATTTAATTTTTTAAAAAATTATATATGTTTTTTTGTGAAATATGTACGTAGAATTTTTTTTTTTGTGCAATTATAAGTGTGTTTTGGACAAAAAAAAACATATATGTACAACTCTCATTTCTCGTATGGGAGAATATTGCACAGCTCTAAGTGACTCACTGCAATGTTTTCACAATAATATAAGCAACATCTCAAAAATAGATTTTGTCACAGTTCCTTCTTCAATTAAATGCCAATCAATAGCGAACCTGCTCGGAAGACTTGAGACTCTTCAAATCCCATTGCTTTACTAACAGCTCATGCAATTGGATCTTCAATTTTAAATGAGGTAACAGTTGAAATTGATTCACATTATGATTCAATAACTGTATCAGTTTATATACAAAAACCATTAAGTGTAGCAGAACTAAATAAAGTTTTTAAGAGGTATATGTACCAATGCAGTCTATTAGATTTGAGACACTGTCATCATAAATTCAAAAATAAATGTTTTTTTTAAATGAAAGGTGACGTGGTGACTACCTGAATACTCCTATTTAATGACGATAATACCTACTAGTAAAGAATCTGAACGTGCATTTTCTTCGGCAGGACAATGTGTAACAAAGATAAGAAGCCGTTTCAACGATGAAACGCTGGAGAGCTGTGTTTTTATACGCTTATTTACAGAAACACAAGAAATGAAGAAATGCTTTTTTTTAAAATTTCATTATGTACTATTTTTATTTGTTTTTTTTTATGATGAAATAATTTTTTATTTGTTTCATTAAAATAATATTAAATCAATTTTAATTATATTTTTAATTTTATTATGCAAATTTAACTATGCTAATATGTAAGTATTTTGAATAAATAGTTCAATCCTAATCCCGGGATTTGGATAATGTAATCCCGAAATCCCGGGATTGAAAATATGACACGGGGTTGCAAACCCTAGAGGATTACAATAATTTCTTTGGCATGAATTTACATCGCCAAGGCACAATAAAATGGGGTTTTAACAAGTGTAAAAAACATTTGTGGAATGTTGAAAGTACTGTAAAATCCGGTATATAACGCTACTATACTTTTGAGCTGTATTTTTTTTAATGTTAGGTATATTCGCCGTATAACGCGCACCCCCTTTTTTACGAAGAAAACTGAAGTGTATGTCTGCAATGCTCTTATGTTTTGAAGTCCTTTATTTAAAATATTATCCCGGTTTCTGAAAATATTGTATACTTCTAGAAGTAAACTCTCTTTAAGTTCATAAACAATGTCATTTCTTTGAAATTAACAGTATTTCGATCGATGCAGCAGCGTAATTTTTTTATGCTCATCTATTTTTTTTTAAATTTTGGAGCTATCGTTTTTATACCTGGCGTATAACGCACACTCGTAAATTTCAATCGTATTTTTTGTGTTATAAGTACGTGTTATACGCCGGATTTCACGGTAAATACCTGACTATTGTTCCCTAACACCGAGAAAAAATAATCTAGAGTCATAAATAACAAAAGATTAACTAACGAAAGAAATGTTTAACATTATGAAAATTACAATTCCCAATTAATACTTCCATAAAACGTATCTGGACATTTTTTTGTGTGAATTTTTAAGGCTTGTTGGAATATTGAAATAAATATGAATGCATAAAATTTAAATACGCCGCTATAATTTTAAAACAAGATATTAGTCATTGGCATGGCCAAGTAATTTTAGCGCGTTTTTCACATGTTGTATTTTACAATAATGCAACTAATGAACTTTTTACTAACAGAAAGTAGTACTGTACCACTCCTCTAAATGTACTACTATTGAGCTGAAAAGAAATAATGACACAAATATGTATCAGCACTATAAAAAAGCAAAACTAGCGATATTCAGGAAAATTTGTAGGAAAATTCTGGAAAACTATGGGAAAATTTAAATAGGATTCGGCTCATCTAGGGCACAAATGCGATAAAATGCCGAAAACTCGAGGTCAATTGGTTGCTTATTGACTGAGAAAAAGATACGATAAAATATGGAACGAAGACGAAATTTGCGTCCTAATAGCGCTTTTATTCCACTACGTGAAAAACACGCTAAAAACAAATTTTTATAATCATAACTCAAACATCCTCTGAAACTGTTTAAAAATTCTTTTAAAATGCACTTAGTTACTCTATTAAGTGCAGTACTTTTGAAATCAAAATTATGATATCATGAAAGTATGCGAAACGTGAGTGATTATCGCCAATAACCAAGTAATATGAATATATATTACAAACGTCTATTTTGACCTGAATGAGATTCAAACGATGGTGCAACAGTGACGACATTTACAGCCATTATCATTATCCCTTATGTCCTGCAATTTGCGTAAAAGATCAATTCACTCCGATATTAGGCCATAAATAATAATGATTTCTGAGACGTAAAATACTTTCTAGTATTGAAATAAAATGCATCAGAATTTAAAGGAGGTAGAAAATGTAATGATATTTCAAATAATTTTGTAAAAAATTGTTTGTCAGACTGTACAGCCCATACTTTACAGCAAAATTTTTATATCTACATGCATTAAAAGACTTCATAATATATTTAACATAAAAACAGAGGATTTTCTTCGATAATTTTATGTAAAAGAAGTATCTTTGACAAATGGAAGAGAAATAAATATCTTAAAAAATTACACTGAGTATGTAATCACTATTTAAGGTGATTACATACACCTATATATATATATAGACTATATATATATATATATATACTTGAGAAAAAATTTTTTTTCAAAAAATTAAGATATGAGGATTTTTTGTGTTTTTTTAGATTTATTTAGTACATTTTTTGAAAAAATATGCTAAAATTAAGAGAAAAGAAATTATTATCACTAAAATGGGAAAAAACTGGTAAAAATTTACAAAAATTACATAAACGGGGCCCTTTCTGTACAAAAAGTTTATGAATAAATTTTCTAGTTTTCAATTCTGATGTATTGCTATATTATTCATTTTTGAAATGACCTTCAGGATCAGAGATAATCTAATTTTTACAAAAACTAGGACACTTTTTCTAAGTTATTAGATAAAACTGCTTAAAAAAACAGAGACTATATTAATATTAAGGACAGCAAATTTTGTAATTTGCAGTGATTGATAAATCTTAAATTTACAGCACTTCTACTATTATACAGAACATACACAAAAAATTTCAGTTAACTATTTTAAAACCTTTTTTCAGAAACCGCTGTCCCCGTTTGAACCTTTTCAAAAAAAATACCCATTTCGAGTAAAACGCGTTTTAAAGTATAATATCTTGTTTAAGGCGATATGGTACCATCTTCACAATTTTTTTTATTTTTAATATTTGATATTTGGTTTTAATTGTATTTCATAAAGGTTAATATTAAATAATAATTCCATACAAAAAAATTTTAATTTGTTGCAAAATGTTTGTAAAATTTAAATTTTTTTAGCTTTTTTAAGCATTTTTTAAATTCCTAAGGCTTTTTTAAATATGTCTCTTTTTATTCAAAATTTTTAAACAAGTACCTTATACTATGCTAGATAAAACTGTGCATGGGTTTTTTTCTGCTGCTGCTCTTTAATTTTTTATTAATTTTTTTGTAGTTAAACTCCCAAAAATTCTCAAAAAACATTAATTTTGATTTTGAAATTTTTTAGAATAAGTACTAAACATGTTAGTACTAATTCCATGCATAGTTTTACAAAACATACATTTCAGAACATGTATAAAAAATTTCAAACCCATACTTCAATTATCAAAAAAGCCTTAGGGTTTTGAATTACAGTATATGTACAAAAATTCAACTTGGAGAAATATGAGTTTGAAGTTTTCATTCCATGATTAGCATGATATAATATTCATCGAATAGTTTGAAACTTTTATGAACTGTTAATTAGCTTATTTAAAGCTACTTATCATAAAAAATTGCATAAATGTAGAACAATTAAACAGTATACTGCCATAATGAATACATAGAAAAAAACGAATGAAAGATCACTATTTCATAAAACTTTATCTTAATAATTATAAAAAAAATAAATACACACACTTCAGAGCTAATACCGTGCTCAAAGCTAATACACAACATGTACAAAAGATGTTTATGCCTTTATTTTTTATTTCCATGATTTTAAAAGCCTTCGCATGTTAAATATTGTAAATATCAAATAACAATTTATAGGTAAAATACATCAAAATCTAAGAACTGTATATGTGCATTTATTTAAATAAATACCTTAAAATATTTTAATAATAAAAGTGTTGAATCTCGCACAGATGGGATATATATATATTATATCACCAAAAACAATATATAAAATGGGAGAGTTTTTCTATTCTTTGCGAATTAGATTTTTAATTATCTGAGTTATCACAATGAGATTTAGTATTTCT
>BMAO01009455.1:0-16408 GCA_019973975.1 Trichonephila clavata
AACATTACCTATGACTGTGCTTATTCCCCTTTGCTATCTATGATCTTTTACCAATAGTGTAACGGAGAATATTAGGCCTCCCTCCCTTCAAAGTCAGGTTTTGGGCGCAAAGCCGTAATTAGCCTTAGTCAGGGCTTTGGGCACACGAGAATCCTGGGCTCCCCCACGATGCGGATGTTGCACGGATATACGTTATACCAGCCTCTTGCTCTCTTTCTGGTAGGAGATTAGTCCAAAGGTGGTAAAATTCTGGCGGTTTTGAGTAAAAAAATTCTTGATGGCAGTTCTCACAGAATCAAGATCATCACAGATTTTCTGACTGAAGGAATTGTTCAGTGCACGAAGTAGGTGATAGTCAGTTGGTGCCAAGTCAGGAGAACAGGAAGGGTGCGGTAAAACCTCCTAATCAAAGCCCCTTATCTTTTGTGGCCTGGTGGTATCGTGAGGAAGTATAACACTACGACGATTGATGACACCTGGACGCTTTGCTGTCAAATTTGAATGCAGCTTGTCTAACTGTAGACAGTAGAAGGCAAAGGCAGCATTGATGGTTTGATTGAGTGGTAGGACATCCCAGCGCATTTTTCCCCTGCACATCCACCATACACTCAATAGCACTTTCTTGAGATGAAGCTTTCGATGTCGATGCAAGCGGATCAGAAGGACGACACACAGTTCTACAACGCTTTACATAAATCACTTCTCATCTCCTATCACAATTCGTTTCAAGAATGGGTTCATTTTTGTACCGGAAACGCAAAGAAATACAGTTGGCTCTTCGGTCATCCCGTGCTTAGCTGTCAGATTAAAGTGAAACTCAACGATCCAACTTTCACGTAAAATCCAAGTTAATCTGCAGTCTCTTGACCATTGTCCACTGTACATATGAAGGTTTCTGTTAATTCTTGCAAGTTGGGTTTGGGTTGGGCTTGGTCAATATTGTCTTCTTCAATGTGCGATGGTCGTTCCACTTGCTATCCTGATCTTGGAAGCTTCTGTCTCCTTCCCTAAATTTAAGAAACCATCGATGATATGTGCTTTCGTCTATTGCATTCTCTTAATAAACTAGATAAACATTTCGCATGCAGCCCCAACTGTACTTTTTAAATCAAATTCATATAACAAATGATGCCTCACAGATTTCTTCTCGCTTTCTATTTTACACCTTGTGAGATTTTGTTTTAGATTATTAACTGTGTGAGAGAGATGCAAATGCTTTTATATGTTAAGAATTCTACAAGTATGATTGGCCAATGATTTCGGTCAGTAAATGTCATGTGTAGCGTCACACACACACACACACACAACTCCATTGCAAATTTGCATATTCAAAAAACGGGTAAAGCTTCTGCACCTATCCGATACTGTATTTTCGAATATTTCACTTTTTGTTCATATTTCAAGAGTCAATTAGGGATAAAATATGGAGTTCCCTAGTATGTTGTTTCATATTCAACATACTTTTTTAAAAAGAATTTGACCCGAAATATTCGGCATTGAAAGCAGGAATTATTCGCATATTAACGATTTATCTTTATGAGCACTCGGAGATATCTTTTTAGGATCGCAGATCATTTATTTAAAAATTAAAAGAGAAAATTCTGTAAATTATATATATGTAATAAATTATTGAAAAACTTCCAAAAAAATACTATCTTTAAAAAGGTATAATTTAAAAATATAAAAATAAAAAATAGAAATTTAATTTAATGTAATTAAATATTGAGATTCTTCTAATCCAAAATTTATTCTCAATATATTTATTAACAAATAATGTCAACAATATATTTCTGATTGATGTGAATCTTTTTTTTTCGCATCAGGTGTACTTGATTTTACATTCACTTAAGAATTCAAGAAAAAATACCTTTCCGCCAAAGTCTAAAAGAAACTCAACAATCTAAATAAAGAAATTAAATCAAGAAAGTTTTGTAAAAAATATATAAACGTTCTTTTATGTCAGTATTCTTACAATCTTAAATAAACCAGTTAAGCATCTAAGTAAAGCATTTGAAACTAAAAATGAAGTTAAAGCCATAAGTTACTTAAAGTTGACATGGCTTACTTAAGTTACTTAAGCCATTTCATTTAAAGTTGAAAAAAATTAATTCAATATAATTTCATTGATGCACCCGAAATTCTTTGTAAAGTATTTAGAAGCTTAAAATTAATAATTTTTTTACTAGAAATTTCTCCTTTTTTGAACGCTTTTCGGAAGCGTTTTTTGATTCAAATTAGCTCGGTAAATATCTTAAGTTAAAAACCATTAAATATTTTTTGTAAAATCTCTATTACAAAAAAAGTTAATTATCGATAAGTGTTCGAAAATTATTTGGCCAAGAAAAAGTACAATTAACAGCTCCTAATTTCAGTTTTTATAAGTAACGAAGACTGGATCAAAAAAGAAAAATTAGTCACTAATTTAACCTGAAATAATGCACTAACAAAAATATTCCGTTATTTAAAGAACGACTTTAAAATCTTATTTATCTTTCAAATGGGGCTGCGGTATGTGTGGTAATTACCACTGTAGACATACATACCCCGGGAGCTGGTATCATTTTTTAGTGTGGCACCATGTCAGTGGATACAAACTGCCCCAATGTAATTTTGACACCCAATTTCCTCCCCAGAGGGAGACACCTGAGCTCAGGCGATGCGAAATTCTACTAGGAATTTAATTTTGCCGAGAGCACCCTAGCCAAAAAGCCATTCTAGGGATTTTTAACATGCCACATAATCATACTACATGGAAGTTGTCAATTTTTTGTGTCATGAAAATCCACCGACTTGGTCCGGGGTCAAACCCGTAAATTTGGTCCCACAAGGCCAGCACCTAACCAATTACGCCACCCACATTTAGACTCCTGAAAATGAGAGTAAATACCTATGAAAATGGGAGAGGAGTTATAATACAATTACAAATATATCTATCTATTTTTGATATTATAAATGCATTTCAAAGAATATGATTTTTATTGTTAGTTTTTAGCAAACATAGAATAAAAATGGACTGTGGCGCACACAAAGTGAGGTCCTCGGGTCCGAATCCCCAAAGCCCTCGATTTTTTTTCCCGGTTGATTAAAATCCTATGCATATAGTACATAAAATTTAATTATTTGCTATGAAATTAATTTTATTAATTAATGCTAATTATTTATTCAATAATTAATTTTTAGTTCTTGCAAAAAATTGACAAAATTAAAAAATATGGAGCATGATACGAGAATGATGAACTTCCGACCCTGGACACTCCCCCCCCCTCCCTATTGAAAAATTCCTGTGTGTATTGTAGTTTTAAATATCTAAGATTTTGCTAATAGAATTAAAAAAATCTCTATATATTACAGTGCCCTTTTCTTAAAAAAATTAATTTTCATTTAAAAGAGATGAATTCCCTTAAAATCAAAATTGAATTTCTCATTATATAAAATTTACTAGAAATCATAACTAATTATTTCTAGTAAATTGTAGTAGCATCTTTTTTTGGGAATTCTAGTAGCACATCTACATCTTTCTCGTACATTTATCATTTCTACGTAGATTATGCACTGGAATATTCCTCAAGTGAATATAAATGCTTTATTTCACAAGTTTACGGTTATTTGATTCATGTTCACAGGAGCTCGTTACTTTGAGTCAATAAACCTTCTTTGTTGTGAGCTGTAAATCTCTGTATATTTTAGCAACTTTATATTTACGTATATAAAGTTACAATGAAACATTCAGGAAATAAAATTAATTTTAAAACTTACAATGTTTAAGAAAATACTTTTGGTTTAGTTGCTATTTTTTGGTTTAATTTAAGTAAGATATTTTTATGATAAATAATACTTTAATATGTGGTGTATATGTATATTAATGTATGCGACTACTTACGATAAATTTAAAAAAAAAAATGGAGATATTGGGGTTTTTTGTTGCCTTTAGATTTGTTTAGTACATTTTAAGAAAAATATGCTGAAATTAAGAAGAGAAAAAGAAATTATTATTACTAAAATGGGAAAAAAATGGGTAAAAATTTACAAAACGTAACATAAACACGTCCCATTCTGCACCAAAAGTTGATGGACATTACAAAAACTTGAGCACTTTATCTAGGTTATTGTATGAAATTGCTTAAAAAAACAGTGATTATATTAACATAAGGGACAGCAAATTTTGTAATAAAACAGTGATTGATAAATCTGAAAGTTAAAACACTTCTACTATTATACAGAACATAGATAAAAAATTTCAGTTTATTATTTTCAAAACATTTTGAGCAATTGCTATTTCCGTTTGAACATTTTCAAAAAAACACATTTCGAGTAAAACTCCATTTAAAGTATGACATCTTGCTTACAGTAATGGGTCTGCTTTTACTAGAACACTTGTAGTTTTTGTTCTAGTGAACGGAAAATCATAAACTTAGTATTTTTATAAAGCTAATAAGATGATCTATATAAGATAAAATCATAAAAACATTGTCAATTTTTGGCAAAATACACAATTTTAGGGTAGTCGGGTGTGTGTACCTTAAGTTTATATTTTAAAATTAAACGTAATTATATGGAAAATTCTAGGCATGAAAATTCTTCCTTAAATGTTAAACATACAATTTCGAGATTTATGTCATAATTTAGATAAAAAATTTCCTTTTTTCTATGCTTTAAAATTTTTTAAAAAGACATCAATATAAATTTTAATAATACTCAAAATATTTAAATTTATAATAGTAAATAAGTAATCACGAAACGATCAATTTTATGCTCATTTTTACTTACAAAACTTCGTAATTATTTTTGACATACTCCAAGGAAACTACACTCATTTCCATAAATTAAGGTTAATGAAGTTCAGGCGCAGAAAGAGACAGAAGCAAAACAAATTTGACTTATTTGTAAAGTCTATTTATTAAACAAAAGGTAAAGAGCAAAAAAGATGCTATATGTTTGACATAATTAATAAAAATTGTGATTTTTACTCCCTGCAGCAAATTTTAAAAAAGAACCTATTTACAAAAAACAGTATAACATGGTTAGTATGATGGGTTTTTTTTTTGTTTAACATTTATAAACCCCGTGCACAACGCAATGTATAACACGGGGCATACAACACAGACAGAAGAAAGGATTACAACACAAACATCCATGCCTTCTCCGGGATTGGAACCCAGTCCCTACGGCACCGCAGTCAGCTTCACTGACCACTATACCGGATGGGCGGCTATTAGTATGATGGTTAATACGGAGTATGTCTCCCGGACGATGCAATACATGCCTTACAACGCCTACGCATGCTGAGTATCAAATTATCAATCTGATCTTGGGGAATATTACACCACTCATCAAGCAATGCCCTCCGAAGTTCCGGTAGACAGGTGGGAGGGGGTTGACGGGCTTAAATTCGTCGGCCAAGCATATCCCACACATGCTCTATTGGATTCAAGTCCAGTGAGTATGCCGGTCAATCCATACGGGTGATATCCTCCGAATGAAGACATTCGTCTACAATGTTTGCACGGTGAGAACGAGGGTTGTCATCCATAAACAGAAATTCAGCACCCATGGCGCCCCGAAACAAACGTACATGTTGTTCCAGAATGACATCCCGATAGATGCGGCCTGTCATCGTTACACTCTGAACATGAAGGTCAGTTCTGTAACCAAGAACAATTCCTCCCCAAACGAGCCATCCTGCACCACCATAACGGTGTCGTTTAATGGTGTTCTCTTGGTGGTAACGGGTATCTGGCGCTCTCCATATAAAAGTCCGGCGAGAATCAGTCTGCAAACTAAACCTGGACTCGTCGGAAAACATTACACAAGACCACTGTTGCGGTGTCCACAATTCATGCTCTCTACTCCAGGTTAATCGCAGGCGACAATGAGTTGCGGTAAGGGGAACACATCTGACAGGCCTACGAGCATATAGACCAATGTGCCCTAAGCGTCTGTACACGGTCTGCCTTGAAACTGTCGTACCGGTTGCTGAAGAGAGCTGACGAGATAGGTCTGATGCTGTGCTCCGTCTGTTTCTTTTGGCAGTAACTGCCAAATACCGGTCCTCATTTGGCGTTGTAACTCGGGGGCGACCTGTGCTGTAACATCTACTCACATTACCATCATCTTGGAATCGTTGCCAAAGCCTGGACATGACACTCTGTGCGATTCCAAGTTCCTCGGATACTTCCCGCTGGGTACGTGCACATTCCAGTCGTCCTATAACTCTACCACGAAAAAAATCATCCAAATGCTTCCTTTGTGCCATAACTATCCAGTTATTGCATAGTTATGGCACAAAGTAAAATTGTTCACAAGGCTTTTAAAGCGCTTGTGAACAATTTTACTTCTTTGCCACCATTCCTTATATACCCCTCTCTTACACTCTCGTCATTGTGACGTACTATCCGCGACATCTGGTGGTTTCCTGTAATTTGCATATTCTTCTTCAAGATGTGTGTGATAATTCTACAGGTGAAATTTTTATTTTAGAGTTCAATTTCTGTGTGATTCTGAATTATCCTTAATTATGGACATGAGTGTAATTTAACGGATTTGTTGATAGTTTAAATTTCTTTGATATTTTTGGGCTTTCACTAATTCTGGGTACATTCTATTTTTCGATCGTTGAGGTATAAAAAAGAAAAACGTCCAAAAAAGTCAAAACGGAAAAAAATGAGTATATTGCCCTCAGATTTCCGTTTCATTTCTTTTTTATAGTTCTTTTGTTTATAGAAGGAAAAAAGTCTAAATATCGTCTGGATTCTCTAAAAACAACGGTTTTAAGATAAAATTCTTCGAATCTGAAGAATATATCTAAAAATATCCTGGAAAATGATCTAAAAGGTCAAAATAAGATAAAAGTACTTGGAATAAAGTTCCTGAGACTAAAAAATAATTTTTTTTTCAGGAATAGAGCACAAAGCAATTTCTGAAAATAACTTCCGCCGCTATAACTTTTATTCTTACTCTGCTTGGATATTTTTTAACATTTACCAAAACTAAAAAAAAAAAAATTGTCAAAATTATTTAATTGTAAAAATGCTCAAATGAAACAATTTACTTAAAGGGTTTTAATTTTGTATATCAGTTTAAACCAAAAACATTTTTTTTAAAAAATACATGCAATAAAAACAATATTTTGTTTATTGTCCTTGTACTATGTTTTCACAGTTACTGTATAACTAAGGAGATTAGTTAAGATTATTGGGAAAATTGTACTTCATGTATAACTTTAAATTTTACTGTCCTTCATTTCTATTTTATTTTTAATTCCTTTTTTCCTTTTTTATTTTTCTCTTTGCTGGGTTATTTTTAAATTTTTGTTTGTTTTTTTTGGTTTTAGGAATAAATTTCTTTGGTCTTTTTTGCCTTCTTTTTATTAAAAAAATACATAATTTACAGATTATAAGTAATATATTCTTCGAAATATAAACGGAAGCAGACATTATATAAGAATATTACAAATATTCTGTGAAAAAATAAATTGATTGTGTTTTTGTTGCTTATGCCACCTGAACATCATTGAAATAAATTGTAAATGGTTAAATAAAAAAAATATTAAAAATTAAAAAAAAATTTTAAATTGAGATTTTTGTCTTACATTTTTTCCTACCCAAAATTTAAAAATTTACTCTAATTGTCATGATCAGAGAAAAAACCTCATTAATGATAGTTTTGAGAATTAATGTTATCAAATCTATTTAACAATATAGCTCAAAAATATATTTTTTAAAAAATAAAAACTTTCTTTTGGAGTATATTTAAATCTAGATATCGGGTTGTTGGGAAAGTAATTTTTTTGTTTTTTCGTAGAAAAATAAACACAATTTTTATTTAGTGAATAAATATTTTATTAAATTATAAATTGTCTGTTCTAGTCCAATACCTTTTATCATCTTTCTGGCAGTAGCACGACTCCAAGCTCTAAAAAATTGTATTAGCTGGCAAAAAATTGATTCAGGAGATTTTTGACCTACTCTTTAAAATAAAGTTTTAACCTTCAAAAAAAATTTATATACCGAAACAAATAATAATTAGAGGGTGCCAGATCTAAAGAATATGGTGGGAGAGGCAGTATATCCCATTCAAGCTGTGAAAGATCTTTTGGTGATTTACCGAATTTCTGTGATATTTGGCATTATCTTGGTGGAACACCACACCTTTTCTCCTGATTAGCTTTGGCTTTTCTGTTTATGTAAATCATTCAATTTGTCTAGCTGATGACAGTAATTGTTGTTTTGTCCTGTAAAAGCTAAAAAAAAAAACCCGATTCCTTTCAAATCTCACCTAAAAAACAGCATCACCTTTTGATGAATATTGGCTTTCGAAATGCTTTGAGCTGGTTTATACTTTTTACTCCATGATCATTTAAGTTTGACATTGTTACAGACAGCCCATATTTCTTCCCCAGTGATGATGCACTTCAAAAATGGATAATTTTCTTGACGTTTGAGTAGCAAATCAGACGTCAATGCGACTCAAACTGTTTTCAGTGAGAACATGAGGAACCCATTTGTCGACCTTTGAGGTTAAACATAGGCCTTTCAAGTGGTCATGCATTGTTGAATTCGATAAATTTAATCTCTCAATGATCTCATGAGTTGTTATTCACCGCTTTCATCAGTTAATAAACTTATTGTGTCTTTATCAGCTTCAACTGGCCTTCCAGAGCATGATGCACCTTTAACATTAAAACTGCTGGATCGAAATTTTGCAAACCAGTTTTGGCACTGCATTTTTACCTTTTCGATAGTATAAAAGTAAAATATGCCCAAAATGCTGCTTTTCACTCTCCACATTTGAAAGGCACCAACCAAAAACTTCTGCGACAATTGGACTTCTTCACGAGCAAGCCTTGCTATGTAAGCTCTCTTAACAAATAATTAGTTTGCGGTTTAAGTGTGAAAAAAATTAAATCCTCTGCAGGGAAAAAATGAAATTACTTTCCAAACAACTCAATACAATAATTAAAAAAATATTTTATTTGTTTTCAGCTGATTGTATCAAATATAACTTCGATTGTAACTGTAATTTTGATTATCTTTAGGATGTATAAAATCCAGCAACAAGTTTTAGAAATTTTTTTAATTAATATACAATAAATAAATCTAAATAAAATTGCCAAATTTGATTCTTAAATATTTTCCGGTGTCATAAAATATAAGTTTTGATGTAATCAATTTAAGTACTATTTACAAAGTACATTAAGTACTATTATATTACAAATTTAATTCCGAATGGTCTCTAGACGCTAAAAATATTAAAATTCCATAAATAAAAAACATTACGTATCTGAACACACATTCGTGCAGTTTGAAAAAAGTTAATAAGAAAGAAGATTAAAGATAAGATTAAAAGAGATGTAAATAGCATTTAACGCAACAGATATAAAACATTTTTAACGATATTTGCTTTAGTTATCATTACACTTTCAATTCAAGCTCTGACAACCAGGGGAAGAAAAAAAAATTTCAGAAATAAGTTTACATTTCACAGTAAATAGTTAACCATCCAAAGTGTTTGTTAAAAATATTAATAAAAACGTAAATATTTTACTTTACGACATAATTACTTGTGCTTGGATTTATAATAAATGAATTAAATTGTTCTTTTTCCTAATGTATTCAATCTTTGTGAATTTTTTTCTGATTTTTAGTAGGAAATAGATGTATAATAATTATTCATTACAGGTTACTTATCATATGATCTATCCTTTATCAGAGAGTAACAGGTTATTTGAGATAGATTATATCATATATCGGAATGATAGATTAAATGAGCGGTCATAATATAACAAAAAAAGTTTATTATTTCGAATGAGAAAGCTAAATACAGAACAAACAAAAAAATCAATGTTAAACATTGTTCAGCAGATGTCGTAATATGTTTACTTATTCCAAGGTCTGAGTTGTTCAATTAAAAACAGACAATGCAAATTTTTATTCCATTATTTTACTAACAAACCAAACTACAGAACAACATCTGCAATAGCAAATATAAAATCAGACGATAACGTTCCTCACAGCAATCGATTGAAAAAAAAAAGAAATCGGTAGAATAATTATCGTTGCCACTGTACCAAACAAAATATTAACTAATTACTTCTTTCTTAACTGTTTGAATTTCCACCTTCGGATAGAGAATACCTGTTTAAAATTATTTATCGTGAGTATTACCAAGAAGAAACTGTGGCACGAGTTTCCACAGATGCGTTCAAATATGCAAACGATAAAAAGAAGTTTGATTTTTCAGTTTTTCTAAAAATTGAATTTGAATGGAGAATTTTTTATTCAGAAGATGAAAGCATTGTAAACATTCTTTTCAAAGAACATTTTTGCTTTTATTTATGCACTTCATACATTTTAATTTTACTTTATTACGTATTTTTAAAGATTTAATCATATTGTACACAAAATATTCAATTGTATATCTCCGTATCTAAGCTAAAATAAGTTCATATACAGAAAACGATTTCTCTGATATATTGCGTCTTATTTTTTTATGAAATAAATTTTGTATGAATAAAAATTGTACGAGTTTTGTTTTTCAAGTTCAGCTGCTATGACCATCAACAGAAAGGGAAAAGCAGAGGATTAAGTTACAAAACCTATGATCGTTACTTTCTTTCAACGGTATTTCTTTATTTCGTCTTTACTTAATTTTTATGACACCAGATGCTCAAATATTTATGCATAACTCATCTGAAGCTAGTAATGACTATCGTCATAGTAACGTCAAATCGCCCTGTTTTTGTGCCACATGACTCATTTTAGTTTTATTGAAGGTGAATATCATAAAATTAATTCCGAGAGGAGTTATTTAGCAGTTACTATCATTCAGTCAGATTTCATGAATAATTTTTAATAAAATATATTTTAGAATTGATTATTTGTGAGTTACTTTTTTAAGAACAATGATTAATTCAAATAATTTCAAAAATGATATGCATGATTTGAGAAAGAAAGAATGTGTTTTGTTAGGCGTATTTTCACAGTAATTTCGATTTAAAAAACGATAACTATTTCTGCTTACGTCAACTAATCATAAACATTTTTCAAAACACCTACTTAGGTTATCAGATTTGAATTTTATACGCTTGATGAAACCGTACTATTTATAATAAGATGAAACAGAGAAAAAATGTTGCGGAAAATAGGAAGATTTTCTTCCTTTATCCTATTTTTAACTGAACCAATGCCATTAGTTAGGAAGTAAATTAAAATTAGTGTCCGAATAAAATAAAAATCAAATAAATTTTAAAGGAAAGTCGTGTTGAACTCAACGATAACAATCTCTTGATGTTATTCATCTTCATAAGTTGATCTGATTTTCACAGACCGATTTATAACCATATTCCAATCTGTAAAATTCCATTTTTGATTGATAATCTCTGTAACACATACATGACTATACTTCCAGACTTTTTATTTTAGGAAGATTAGTTAATTTGTAAGAAAATATTTTGAACATAGTGTTTTTAGTGTTATTATAACACTAATTTATTACTTTTTTTTCTTTACGTTTAATTTCACATATTCTCTAAAAATATATAATAAAAAGGAGAAGGTCCTGTTCAGTATGTACCAACCTCTATCTCTGTATATTGACTGAATTACTTGCTTTGGTTTTGAGTTGTCAAGTTATTATACATAAGTCCTTTTTTCTTCTTCTTAAAATACTTTCTTCGTAATTACTAAATGTTTATATATTTTAGGAAACTGATTTTTCTTATTTCTTCCCCCATTTTATATTTTTGCATGCCAAAAAATTCTAAATATGAATTAAATCAATCTGTCTAAAACAATAGCTTGGATTCAAGTTGCTAAGAATATTGTTTCGTAGATCGGAGTTCGAGGATTTTATGCAAATCAGTTGCAAAGAGCAAAACAGTTCTTCAGAACCGATGGAAATTTATGGTCGAAAAACAATTCTTCAAATACAGGATACAGTTCTCAAATTTGCCGAGTAAATTTCAGAAAGCCTTCACGCCTTCTACGGCGCTCAGACACAACTATTTGTGTCTAAAATACGAGCATGTTTGAAGATTATCCGCAAGCACCGGCGCGTTCTACACAACAGCCGAAGTAATAACTAATCACTGGTCTACTCTTCACGGCAAATCAATACTACTCTCCAACGGTCAAAACAAGACTAATTAAGTTTCGGCGAGCGGCTTCCTATTTATACACTTCTAGGATCTTTCAAGAAAAATCCACTTACTTCATAGATCGTGACATTAATAGATTTCTCCACTAAATTTCAGAAGAATCCATAGGGTCGTGAACTCGCCAAAAATGGTTTCCAAGATCTCCAAAATGGTTTCCAAGTCGCCAACATGATCACCTAAAGTGATGCCAATTTGGTCCTATCGCCAAGATTTCGCCACGTCTCCATTGAATCGCCATTATAATGTAAGGAACGGTGTTGCTTGCAAATATTACAGTTTTAACAGAAAATACATACAACATAGAGATTACTATAAACGTATTACATATTTAAATATAAACTATTTACATTATTTTAAAACTTTATTACACTAAATTCGTTACAATATATACTATATTGTTCGAATTAATTGGGACAAAGGGTAAGAAAACGATTTTTTCTAAAACCTTAGCTTTCAATCATTATATAACTTAAGTAGACAGAAAAACCTCTATATTAGTACGAAATACGTCCTCCTGTAGCAGAAATGACTCTTCAACTCATCTTGGTATTGACTTCAATAGTGTAGGGCACATGTTCTTAACTTCACCATCGTAGAATCACAATTGTAAAGCACTTTTTATCATTTGTTCTGCTGTCGTGCAACTGATGTTAGCTAAACGATTCTTTACAATATGCCATAAATTCTCAATAGGATTTAGATAT
This sequence comes from Trichonephila clavata, assembly GCA_019973975.1. NCBI lineage: Eukaryota > Metazoa > Arthropoda > Arachnida > Araneae > Nephilidae > Trichonephila > Trichonephila clavata. Next base: position 12,859 of record BMAO01009455.1, read on the forward strand.
AGTAAATTACCAATCCCATTAAGCACTTTTATTGTATTTTTTCGCATAAAAGTCAGAACCAATTTCGAATTGTGACAAGAAGCCAAGTCATGTTGAAATGTTCCAAGAAATGTTTCCGTTAATGCAATGATCCTACTGCTTAATATTTCTATGTATTGGATAGAATTCATCGTGGGTTTAAGAGGAGATAAGATTCTAGTGCCATTTGTTGCGAAAAAAACCCAAAACATTTGCTTGGAAGGGTGTTTTACAGTCTGTTTGGATATGATCTGGTAGCAGAGTTTCATCGTCACTTCGTTTAACTACACTTAATTTGCATCCCTGCATAAATAAATGTGTTTCACTTAGAATCACCTTCTTCTAGTCATTAACAGTCCATGATCGGTGTTTTGGCCCATGCTAAATCTTTTTTTACATTTTTCTGAACTGGAAATTGCCTTTTCCTTGGTTTTGTTGCCTTACGGCTAACTTTGTGACAACCTCTTGTTACCCGTTACATACGAACCCTCCTGTCTATCTGTAAACCCGGCTAGATGTGTAGGAGGAACTAAATAATCCATAGACATTATTCTAATCTAATTTGATTTATTAATTCTTATTAATATTATGAAACAGACACAACACAATTCTAATTGAGGTATATAAATAATGGTTGAGTGCAGAGGTGTGATACTCAAATGTGTGGATAATATTACAGTACCTCAACTGAATCTAAGACAGCTTAAATACGCTCATTTACAACTACGTGGCACACTAATAATCAGCTTTTACTTAATCAAATTACGATACCTGAATCCTTAATGCTTAGGATCCTTCACGGGAAACTTCAGCACTTTCTTTAGCTTGATCAAATGACGATGGCTCCACGCTCTGTAATCTTTAATTCCACTGCTTTTCAATCTTCACTAACCACTTCTACTTGCGTACATCAAACGTATCAACTTCAGCTTGTGAATAATTACGCGTTAACAGATGACTTGCTTCACTTTACTTCACTTAACTTGACTTGACCTGTGATTTCACTCTCCTTCAACTCACGAAAACCGAATTTATATGATATTCCTCATTTACATAAATCACGTTTGGTTTCTCGATGAAGGTTGATTGAAATAATTATTTTGATTTAAAGAAAAAAAGAAGAAATTAATAGAAACGCGTACCGTCACAATTTCCAGAAATCTTTTCTGTATATTTTAGGGGCTTACTTCAACACCATAACCCAATAAACCATTCGAAGGTATTTTTTTTTATCTTTCTTGGACATATTTTGCTATTTCTTATTAGAATTTTATCAGTTCTTGGAGTAGTTTCCCGTTTGAGTCCACATTTTCCTTTTCTTTTTGGAGACGATGTTCCCACAGTGATTGCCTTTCCACCCTGCAGCGTCAATGAACGTGTTTTGCGTTATTGTGGGCTCCCAATGAAGGTACTTGTGTCGTCTACATATTTATCGAATAATTTGCCTAAGTAAACACAGTTGCATCGAATGTGAAGAACCGATTCTCAAGTCTAGCTAGCGTCAGTGTTCTATAAATGATCCTCTTAGTATGCATGTCTTACGTCCTAGTAGAGGTTGTCACCCCAAAATGCGTTGGCGGTCTACCGGTCGATCGCGATCGACTTAATGCCCATCCTTAGGAGATTATATGCTTATGAAACCGCTTTCTGTGATGGAACCTTGTTTTATGTTATTGAGAGTTGCTATTTAAAGTCAAGTAAAGAAGTTTGCGATTGTTGTCATGCTGAAGGGTTGGAGATATAATAATTGAAGCTATCGGAGTTCAAGTAAAAGGATCAGACGTGTCAATTTAGGACGATTAGTACTGTGGTGGATTCAGAAGTCTCGTATGTATTGAACCAACTATCAAAGATATTTAAATTAGTAATTAATTTGTAACTTCCCTAGCTAAAGTCGCATTTAGATAGTGATTTGATATTCATTATAAAAGTGCTGATTTTATAAATGTATCTCATCCTTTGGTGCATTTCAACACTTCCGCGGGTGAGATTTCGGGACAATTTTAATAAATAAATAATGCTAATACAAGTAAGTTCAGATTTGCATTATAACGGTATCATCAATATAACCCAGTAACAGCCTTCGGACTGAAGTTATTATTTTGGTCCAGTGGTATGTTAAGTGCTTACGGAACCAAAGGTATGGGTTTTGTCCTGCTGATGTGCGCCACTTCATTGGTGACCCTGGCTGAACTCAGAAAAGGCAAACTTTGAACTGTCGTGGCGCACTCTGCCTGCAAAAAGAGCAACCAAAAACACGTCAGACTTACTTGACGCAGCTAACTCGTCAGACTCCTTGACGCAGCTAACTCGTCAGACTCACTTGACGCAGCTAACTCGTCAGACTCACTTGACGCAGCTAACTCGTCAGACTCACTTGACGCAGCAAACAAACTCGTTAGACTCACTTGACACAGCTAAACAAAACTCGTCAGACTCTCATGACGCAACTCCTCCAATCAGCATCAACAATTCCCACGCTCACCATAATAACTATATCGTTCGTTCGCCTACCCACCGACTCACTGGTGGGGAAGTGTGTAGCGGTATCATCTATATAAGCCAGTAACAACCTCCGTATTGAAGTTATCATTTTGGTCCAATGGGATATTACATACTTACTGAACCAAAGGTACGGGTTATGTTCTTCTGGATTTGCGCCACTCCATTAGTGCCCCTGGCTGAACTCAGAAAAAGGCAAACTTCTGAACTGTTGTGGCGCCATCTGCCCGGGAAAAGAGCAACCAAAAAGCACGTCAGACTTAATTGACGCAGCTAACTCGTCAGACTCACTTGACACAGCTAAACAAACTCGTCAGACTCACATGACGTAACTCCTTCAATCAATATCAACAATTCCCACACTCACCATAACAACTGTGTGTATCGTTCGTTCGCCTACCAACCGAATCAATGGTGGGGGAGTGTGTAGCTGTATCATCTATATAAGTCAGTAACAACCTCCGGACTGAAGTGATCGTTTTGGTCCAGTGGTATGTTACGTGCTTACGGAACCAAAGGTACCGGGATCTGTCCTGCCGGATGTGCTTCACTTCAGCATCAATTCGCGATAAAGAATTAGTTCTATTGTGAGCTCTGTTCAAAATTAATTTATATGTGCCTTCTAGTAATTTTTGACAAAAAGTTTCCTTCAAATTATCAAATTATTTAGAGACGAATTTTTTCGAAAAAATAACATCCTAATTAAATGTGCGTGAGAAAAGGATTTTATAGTGGTGTTGTTGAAAAGATTCAAAAAATATTTTGTCCCGATTTCAGTGAAATAAATAGATTCACGGTTCACTGACAGAAAGATCAAGGTCGAAATGGTGATAACGGCGATCAAATGATGCAATCGAATATTTTGACATCAGTAACTTAATATGACAACGGGAAAAGTGCCAATTCTTGAGAATGTAACCACTTGAATAAATATTTGTTTGATAAAATAAAGACTATATCATTATTTCTATTTACCTAGTAAAAAACCGACTTTTCATCACTTCATGGAGAAATGCGAAGTGCTGGCTGA